>JAIQCU010001666.1:0-18200 GCA_022114935.1 Leptestheria dahalacensis
TTTGAGACGTTTGAAAAGTTTCTCCGCTTTTTGCACAAAATGGCACACAGCGGTCCTCACGCCGTCCCGCTGGAAAGGTTCGTAATTTTTAACCAAGTCAAATATTAACTCACCATTTAGTCGAATTCCGTGTATTTTATGACCTTTGTTGGTGGATTTGAATCTCAGAATGTTAATTGTATATTTTCTTGAAAAAATTTATAATAATTCAATTGTTTGACTGTCGTGACTATCAAGAATAGCGAAACTTGTAGCTATTAATCATTATTAGTAAATTTTTGCAGTTGCTATTTTACCTCAAAATCCATCGAAGTTTAAAGTAATTGATTGTAAATGATATAAACCATTGGTGCATAGAAAGAGTGACTAAATAATCAATTTGAAATGATGACCAGTAGAACTTGCTGTTGTAATGTAAGTCTGAGTGGCATTTTTAAACATGTTGAGTCGTCTTGCAGGCACATTTCGCATTTCCTGCACGAGGTTCCTTTCCCGTCGCCTCAGCGCCCGCGTATCTTAATCCAGCTCTCCGCAGTGGACCGGATTGCTCTGGCGCAGCCGGAAGACTTGCCCATTCCTCGACGGTAAAAAAAAATTTCGTTACATGGGGGTTATTAGTAACACGGTACATTAAGCATTTCATAAGAACGAGGTTGAGGTAGATAGGTGGGTAGGTAGGTGGGTGGGTAGGTAGTTAGTTAGTTAGATAGATAGATAAATAGATAGACAGATAGGTACCATAGATAGATAGATGCATAGATAAATAGATGCATTGATAAATAGATTGATAGAGAGATAGAGAGATGGATAGATAGATAGACAGATAGATACGTAGATAGATAGATAGATACATAAATAGAGAGATAAATAGAGAGATAGAGAGATAGATGGATAGATAGACAGATAGATAGATAGACATATAGATAAATAAATAGTTAGACAGATATATAGGATAAATACAGGGAGAGTTGGTTAAATGGATATAGTTAGATAGCTAGACTGGTAGTTATAGGCACGTAGATATACAGATGGCTGGACAGTTAAATAGATAGACACATATTTAGATATAGAGAGATAGGGAGAGTTAGTTAAGTAGACAGACAGACAAGGCAGATAGACAGATGATAGACAGACTGTTAGACCAGTAGTTAGACACATGATAGACAGGATAGGTAGGCGGATTGTGTGACAGGTAAATCGATTAATAGATAGATGGACGGGTAGTTAACTACATATCAGTGTTGTGTAATTAACCCATCAAAAGTATTTAATTACAATACAAATTACTTAGGGTAAAATGTAACTAATTACAATTATAATTACAATGTAAAGAAATTAATTAATTACAAATTACATTAATAAAGGATGTATTTAAATTACATTTTAATTACTTCTGTGGTAAAAGTGTGTTTTATTTAATTTTCTTCATCATCAATTTTTTTTCAAAACAGTTTGCTTTCAAGCTTCAGTTTGTTCAGCGTTTCATTAAGCGTAAAAGAGCAACTATATGTTAGAACATTGGACGAAACAGAAACTTAAGAAAATCATACTGACTACTTACTTCGTGGTCAACAAAAGTCAGACTGAAAATCGATCATTGGTGGTGCACTTTTTATACCCAGATTCATAATTCGTTTCGTTGGAATTAAGTCCTGAAAAATACTGCTGACCTTGTTTATACGTCAAATGCCAAAAAGCTGGTCATCCATGAAAAAGGCAAGCTTTCGAATGCAGGTTAATCTGCCTCGCGCGGGTTGTGTTGCGATTCGAAGAATATTACAGTGTTGTGTACTTGACCGATCAAAAGTAATTAATTACAATGCCAATTACTTTGGGTAAAATGAAATTAATTACAGTTAAATTACAAGGTAAGGAAATGTAATTAATTATAATTACAATTACTTCAAAAATGTAATTATAATTACAAAATTACTAATTATAATAACACAACACTGCTACATATGTAGGACGGTATGTAGGTAAACGGCAAAATCCAATTAATATTGTTCATCTAATCGTCAAGTTAGTTGTACTCGAGGTTGAAAGCCTTTTAGTAGACAGGCCTTTTTGCAGCCTCGTGCAAGTTTAATTAGTTGATTGACTTTTTGCACAGAGGGGCATGTTTCCGGCAGCTGTTGCTGAATATGGGTCCCGACAATTGCCTGCTGCTACTTCTGCTGGCACTCACCGAACAAAAGCTGCTGATTCACTCGCTGCGGCCGCACGTTCTGACCGTTACGGCCGAGGCCCTGGTGGCCAGCACTTTCCCCTTCAAGTGGCAGTGTCCCTACATCCCATTGTGTCCCCTCGGTCTGAGCGATGTACTCAACGCCCCTCTGCCCTTTCTCATCGGCGTCGATTCGCGCTTTTTCGACATGTACGACCCACCGGCCGATGTCACCTGCGTCGATCTCAATACCACGACCATCTCTATGTAATTATTTCTTTCCCATTTGTTTAGTTTGCCGGATTCATTCAAACCTATATCCTAATGCAGCTTATGTTAATGTTGCTAATTTATAAATTAAGTCTAAGTGGTATACATTTGAATTAATTGACATATCTAGCTTAGATAATCTGTTATATCAGTTGCGAGATAATAAAAAATAACCACGGATTGATTAAAATCTGTAATATGCCGTGAAGTACTTAATTTGCTGCGTCTTCAGTCTCATAGTCTGTGAGTAATCGTTAACGTATTCTTACTTGCCGGGGTTCTATCAGTATGTTACCCAATACGGCGGCTTGAGCGTTTGCTGCTGAAGTGTATTAGAGGTAAAATTTTTAAAATTAATTAAAAAACTATTAGAATAAACTGAAATTCATATTGGGACATTGTTTATTCGTATATTGATTATATTGTTATATCTGTTAGATATTTATTATAAGCGTAACAATGATGCAGTATCAGCAATGTCTTATATAGTGTGGAATCAAAATTAAATATGAGTAAGCTTTGATTGTTAGTGCAATTACTACAGTTAAGTATTAATCATAATTGTGTTATAGTAGTTGCATTGTATATTAAAATTTAATGTAATTATTGTAATTAGTTGCGAGGAGAAGCGCAATCTGCTGTTGTCGAAGCTGCTGCCCAAGAAAAGCGCCCGGACGCTACGCAACACGCTGCAGGCCCTTTACGAGAAGGCCATCTACCAGGACTACAGGGGCGACAGATCGAACGGAGCTCAGGATCCCGATGGAGCTATTGACGGCGACTTTAAAGTCAAGAAGAAGGAACTTCTCCTGGAACTGGAAATCCAAGAGGCTTTTCTCAAGTTCACCGCGTCCATTATGAAGGGATATCGAGCTTTCTTGCTGCCAATCACGAAGGCGCCCAGTATTGGAGCGACAGACCCTAATTCCCTGTTTGATTTGCAAGGTTGGTTAATTGCTCATCATTCATATAGCCCCGGGGTTGATTGATACCCAAGTTATAAATTAATGCTGAATCTTTTGGAATTAAAGGATTTATCCGGTCCCGCGATAAAGCCCACGTCAAATTCTATTCACTGCTGATGAAAACTCAAATGTTTATCCGCTTCATTGAGGAACGATCCTTTGTCTCGGATATGGACTCGAGCCTGGCCTTCTTTGATGAATGCACGGAAAGGGTATCAACTTGTTGTTTTGGTGTATCAGTGACATGTTGCTAACTAATGGACCTAG
This sequence comes from Leptestheria dahalacensis, assembly GCA_022114935.1. Taxonomy (NCBI): domain Eukaryota; kingdom Metazoa; phylum Arthropoda; class Branchiopoda; order Diplostraca; family Leptestheriidae; genus Leptestheria; species Leptestheria dahalacensis. The sequence goes on from JAIQCU010001666.1 coordinate 3,670, forward strand.
TAGTCAGATTTATTAATCGATTTCAGTTTATCAATCAGTTTATTAATCGATTCATTAAATCTAATTAGATTTTTATTGGTTTAATATCATGTATTGTTAATGTTGGGTTCTTTTTACCTCTGGACTTGAATTTACTCTTCGCCTGTTAATACTAATAACACACATAAGCGCAAATTTAGAAAAATTGATATAAAAATTAACAGTTAATTTTATATAATTAGTATTACGGATTGAAATTTTGTGCGTTGTGCTATGAATGGGTTTTATCCATTGTTACAGGCCGATTTGGACGACACAGATACTCGACTGCTGGAATTGGACGAATCTCATAAAAGTGAACGGACCGTGTTCGTCATGCCGCCGGAGCCCGTTGGAACCGATCCTACTGCCACGTTCACTTACGCTGTAAACCTCTTAATTCTTTTAACCATGAACATAATTATAATTATTTTATTTAAATTGTAAAATTATTGTTATTGTGATAACAATATTACTAATTAGAGTTAAAGTTGCAAGTTTTATAGAATGTTAATTTGTATATTACCAATTCCTTTATACATTTACTTTATACCTACCGCCCCGTTCACTTAATTATGATAGCTACAATTTTCGTAATTAATATTATATTTAATAACAGTTAAGATAATGTAGTTAAATGCGAATTTTTAATTATGTATTCCTGGAACACTAACGTTCTTACTATTGAATTCTATCTAATATTATTAATGTTGTTATAAAAGCTTAATATCTATCTATATATATATATATATATTACAAAATACTACAACACTCAAATTATACCTATCGTTCCATAGTTAACGTAGTCTTGTTACAATTTTCGTAATTGCTATTATTTATAAATAAAAATATAGTTAATGTAGTTACAAATGAGGTTATTAGATAATATTAACTTTCATTAAACTAAATTGCAAATTTTTTTTTTAAATAGAAATTTGGGACTTTAACTTCCCCGCTGTTTGGAGAACCGCCAGCGACGTTCCACAAGCCCCCGCTGGGCAAAATCGCCGCCTCGAGTGGAACGACAGCAGCGGGATCGCTGGCACCCGGCAGTCCTATGGCCAGGCGGACCAAGCATGAGATTAAGTCATCCCAGAAAGCGGTTAAGAAACTGGCTGAGAAACCGATGCTCTGGGCTCGCTGTTTGCTCAACACTGTCTTCAGGTATCTGAGACGAATTTATTAATTCATGAACTACTAACTTTACTAATACTATTGAATTTAATGAGATACCAACTATAAAACGATAAGTAGTAATTGACTGATTACTATTTCTTGAACTGACAGGTATTCTGTCGACATTATATATCAAGTTATATTAACCTAGTCTAAGTGTTGAGTAGAGTGACAAGTATTGATATACTGCCATCCATCGATACCAATCAATGGTTCTGGTAAAGACTAATTAAATGGTTTTTGTTTTATATTAACGCAAGTTGGCTCTCCATCTTTATATAGGATTATTGTTATATCGTTTTAACTATTATAGCTATAACCGTAACAGAGGTTTTTAATTACTGAGGAACATATTGTATTTGTAGTATTTGGTACATTCACCTACCGAGTCACGTGCTGGTGTCGCAGTCGAAACTGTCGGCCCTGTGGTCGGCCTACGAGGTACTGGTCAAGCTGCAGAAGCTGCGCGTTCACCCGGCCGACGAGGTGTGCTACCGAGTCATGATGCAGCTCTGCGGCGTCTACAGTCAGCCCGTTCTCGCCGTCAAGGTCCTCTTTGAGATGAAACGCCAGGGAGTGCAGCCCAACGCCATCACTTATGGTAACCTTCTATCATGTTATTTTCACTATTATTTTTTCCTATGCCTTCAGTTTAGTTTTAATTTTCTAATTTTTCTACCCAATTAATCATTTTCTATTATGTAATCAAGTTACGATTGACGTTAGTTATAATCATAGAGCTTTAGAATGAAATTCGCCATTATTAATTTCTTATGTATTGTACATGTTAATCTGTCAAAGACAAACGACTAAATTTAAATTCTTTCAAAATTAATGTAGTTTCCTTGTATTTGTATCTAGCAGCTAGATTTTTATTCATGGAGCACATTTATACACGTTACCAGACGAATTATACAAGATGCTATTTTCCGACAATTGAATAATTCATGCTCTCTTTGAGCCCTTTCTACAAAACGTACCCGGGTATGAGGCTTGTATTTAAGAAAAAAAAATGCTTTTGACTTGTGAACCAGGTTTCTACAACAAGGCAGTTTTGGAAGCGCATTGGTCCTCAGAGATGGCCAATCACAGTCGCATATTATGGAACAAGTTGCGCAACGTCGTCACGGCAGCTGGACTCTTCCGTAGGGCCGGCCTGAGGCGCCGCATGTCCGTCATGTCCGTCTACTCCTCGGCCGACGAATCGGACGCCGACCGACTGTCCCGTACCTCGGTCGACTCTGCGCAAGAAACTGTCCTGGCCTTGGCCGGAGGAACCGCAGGAGCGCCCATTGTCCTGTGCAGGAATAACGGCAGTCAATCGGATGTCGGTTACAGCTCGATGGGCGAGAGTCGACCTCTGAGGGCCACGAGTTCCAGTCAGAAAGACCTGAGAACGTCCTGTATAGGTAAGATATTTGAAGTACTTCGCCCCTTCACCATTTATAGGGGGCGTGCTTAAGACATTGTATGGTTGTATTATCAATTACACTATTGGCTATTTAGATTTGCTTTTCATTTTGGTATCTTCGTTGTTTTTGTGTTACCAATCGTAAGTGATGTGGTTTGTTTTAATATTTCCGCATAATAGTTACTACTAAAGTTTTAAGTTTTCCTGTTTGTACTTTACATGAATCAAGTCACTTTACTGAAATCATTCAAGACTGTAGGAATAGTGTGTGAAATGAGTTTTCAAATGTCGGTTGAACTACTGTTTTATCCCAGTTACCACCCGTCAAGTATTTTTTTGACAAGTTTATCACGGTTGCCATTAAAAGGGCAGAACAGTTCATTACGTTCTTTGTATCTTAGGAACAGAGGAATATGATTATTTTGAGTTACAAGACCTTAAATAGCATTGTGTTTTATGGAAGATAACAGAGTGGTGTATTAATGTTTGTTTTTATTATCTACCTATCTATCTGCCTAAATCCATCTATCGACGTACCTGTCGGCCTATCTATCCATCTATCGGCCTATCTTTTATTGATCTATTCTTCTTTGCATCTGTTTGTCTCTAACTGTATCTGTCGATCTATCTATATTTCTATCTATCTGTCTGTCTATCTGTCTGTCTATCTGTCTGTCTATCTGTCTGTCTGTCTATCAGTCTGTCATCTATCTGTCTATATATCTCTCTATCTATCTATCTATCTATGTAATCTAGAACGTTTACGTTAATGGGTTTAAGAGATTTTACGTTTACCGAGTCCAGTTTCCGTCTCGTGTCGTTTTAATTTTTTTGGCTTCCCGTGCTCGTGCGCTTGTGCTATGAGTTCTAGCTTTTGTTTTTGTTTATTAATTCGTAGCGGAGAATGAAGAGGGACGATCGCACAGGCGATCGGCCAGCGCTTCGCTTAATCACCCGCGAGGCAAGTGCGAGGCACGAAGGATCCTCAGCGAAGTCCCCGTGCTGGATTTCTCCGAGTCGGACCAGTTCCGCAGTCGAGTCGGTAGCATCGTCAAGACTTCCGCCAATGTAGCCAATCGCAGTCATTCACCGGCCCTGCAGGAGAAGACAGGTATTTGTCGTGCTGGTGCGCTTTTTCTGCTTGATTCGTTATCGTTGGCTGGAGAACCATCCAAGTGCTTTGTTTACCTTTGTTTGGAATGTAATTGGCGTTCAAATTGTCTCGTCCGGTCTCGTTGCGTGTGGTTTGAAGTTGGTTAAAGTTTGTTTGAACGATTTAACCGGGAATTAGCTTAGTAACGGAAGGCAATGATCGACGGTTACATATACCTGGGATGGGAAACTGGAAACTAAATTAAGTTGTTTTATATAAACTTATTGAATTTTGTCTTTAATCGCATGAAACTATTGAATTTCAGCCGGAGCGGAAATGAAATAGGGTTTAAGTTGTATAATTCATCTTAAATTGCTATTGAGTTCAGGCAGGTTAATCTTGCTAAATCCAATGTATCATGTATCAGCTGTTATTAGATTGACTTAAAACAAGGTTTTAGTTACTTTATTTACCACCAAATCCAGTTTTTCCAACTTGTCTGTTGTTGAGTAAACCGTTTCCGATTTAGTGGCACGAGTTGGAAAGTAAAAAGTTGAATAGTATAATTAAACTTAACTTGATGTTAACTTGTGTGAAATTTTGTCAACAGTGGACAGTTCAGCAGGAGTGTTGATGAGCAGCTTTTCCGGCGGCAGTGTCATTAAAACCAGCGAAGCCAATGAGCTGAAGGCAGCTCTGGTAGCCAAGGAACCCGTCAAGGGGGCCACTCTGCCGCGGGAGAGAACAGCAACAGCAGCAGCAGCAGTCAGCAGCTCGTCCGAGTCTAGTCAGGCCAAAGGAGGCCAATCGAACAGTCTCTCTGCCACGTCGTTGTTCAGGTGACTTTTTAATTTCCCCGCCTGTCTTTTTGAGATGTTGTTTTTGTTAACACGGAACCTGAAGGTTTGTGTCCGGGGTACGTGCGTGGGTATGTAGGTTGAATAGTCGCTGTAGCATGGATTATTTGATCATTTTTCCTTAAACTCTGTTTACAGTCTTGGGTTTGTGTGTATGGATGAGCAGTGGTGGGCAGAATCGTGGGGAATTTATTTTCTCCCTTTATTTTGAATTAATTGCGATATAAGCGAGTTGGTTATCCAGATTGTTGCAAGATTTAAACCATGTGTAATATTTGACATTATAATTGTATATTGTCTGTATATATACAGCTCGTTAGAGTTAATCTTCATGTATGGCATGCTAGTAGAATAGAACCATACCGTAGCCATGTAATGAAAATGTACGATATATTTGATTATGGCGCTTGGCCGATATAGTAGAGTGCAATATTATCAGTATCATGTTATTATCATTATAACTATATACATTATTATGTTGAATATAGATTCATTATAATGAACCTGATAAAATATATTGGTGAATTTACGAGGGGCCCGTGTAGTTGAAGTTGGAAGTTAAATTTTAAAATCAGAGTTTATCTAAAAGTAATTATCCTTATTTGATGAACAATTCGCTTTAAACGGAGGATACAATTCAATGTATAAAAAAAGAAAGCGAAATGTGTCTTGCTCACCACGCTTGTTAAGCCTGCATGTATTTGACGCGTATTTTGGAATGCCGCTTTAAATGTAGATCGGCCAGTGCCAAGCTCTCAGAATTCGAGGCCAACCTGAAGCCGGCCAAATCGGTTTTGACCAACCGACTCGAATGGGTGCGCTCCAGCATTCGCCGTCAACTAGAAGTCAGGACTCCCAGCTGTCCCAGTCTCAATGGCGATCCCCTACCCGCTACCGAGATGGAAGTAACCATGAACGAAGCCTACGATGAAGATTTCGATGTCGAGGAAGCTGCGGATGATGAGCCTCCGATCGCGCTGGAAAATGTCGATGCCGAACCGGAGAATCGATCGGTTTCACCGAGGATTGGGATACTTAGCCCCGTTCGAGTGACGGTGACGCAGGGCGATCCGCTGGGAGCCCTCGGTCAGACTGAACAAGAGTTCCTGCCGCCCGTGACGGAGAAGCAGGTCGATCACACGGCGAAGAACCTCTTTCCCAGCGATTTGAATGTACGGCTGTTTGCTAACGAGGATCGCTGCGATGGGCATGATTCAGATGAAAACAGCATGGCTGCTTTTGCATCGCCTTTTAGGTGCTTTAGCATTTTTTTCCCTTAAATATTTTAATGTCTTGTCCGGCTGCACGTCGTTGTGTATATTTTTAAAGGTGTATTTCGTTTAAACGTTTAATTAGTTTGTCTAGTTTTGTTCGGTATTTTCATTTCTTTTTTCTGTTCTTTTTTTTTTCGTTCAACTTCTTTTCGTAATCGGTGCTGTGTCCGTAGTCGGTCTAATGGTGCTCGTTGGAGTCTACGCAAGCCAGAATTCAAGGTGAACTTAGGAACTCAGGTCTTAGAAAATGCACTCCAGTCATTCAGGTACCGTTTTTTTATATTAAAAACTTCTATAATTGTTCATGTGTGATATTGTTTGATTGATGAATTTTTATTGGGGGAAATATTTGATTTACAACTGTGGTTCTTTTATTTGATAGTTCGCAGAACCTGAACGCCAAGAAGGCTGAACTACTGGTCGGACTGAACAACCTCAAGTCGGCAGCCAGCAACGTCGCCAAGAGGTTGGACGGCATCAAAGGAGCCATTGGAGGAGTGGGAACTACTCCCGTCAAATTTGGATCAGGACTGTAAGAATATCCGTTACCGTTACCTGGTTATATTGTTTACTATCTTGTGCTATACATTCTTATGATTTTCTTCTACATATCGTAAAGTCGTGTAGTATCAATAAAGCTGGATTACAATTAGCACCTGTTTAGTTAATTAAAGGCCAAAGAAGGCTACGTAGCTTAGGAGATGATTGTATAGGTAGATAAATAGGTAGGTAGATGAATAGATAGGTCGATAGATAGATAGATAAATGGGTAGGTACACAGATAGATTGATGGGTAGGTGAATAGCTAGGCAGGTAGATGGATAGATCGGTAGGTAGATAGATAGAAAGATAGATAGATAGATAAATAGTTAGATAAGTAGATAGATAGGCAGATAGATACACATATAGCTTAGCTTGATTGATAGGTCAGTGCTAGACATGCAAGTTAAATAAGTGGATAGATACGTAAAGAGATAAACGAATAGACAGATATCCAGGTAGATAGATAGTGGATGTATAGGTGGATAGATGAAGAGATAGATAGATAGATAGATAGATAGACAGATAGATAGAAATGACAGATATGTAGTTAAAGCGATAAGTAGACGGACAAGGAGAGACAAAGTGAGCGTGAAGACTGTTAGAATCTTATTTGCTTAACCACTTGTATTCATCTGTTTCTTCCCACTGCTAAACTTCACAGGAAATTTGTAGATCCTTGCAGTGTTGATGGGAAATTGCATTAGCAACCTGTCCAATCAGTTGAATTATCAGACTAGTTGTTGGTTAATAAGTAACTTGGCTTTCCGTTTGAACGTTATCTAGGTTGGTGGACGACCGCAACAGTTCCATGAGCACACTGACCACCGAAGACGTTGGACAAGAGACGTGGAGTTCGTGGACGACGCAGTGGTTAAGGCGAGCCTCGTCAACCGACTTGGCTTCGCAGGGCCAAGGACAGTCTTCTTCGGGGACCCAGTCGGAGTGGTCATATAACGAGGGACAGAACCAATCGGGGATGAGTAAGTGTTAATTTTTTTATATCTTCAAATCTAATTGCTAATCTGCAGGTTAATTGCGTATAATTAACTTGTATAAATTGTCCCACTATGCTAATGGTTTTAGACAATTGTAATAAATTCAACTTCAGTTAAAACTTAACGTAAGTTAATCAGATTAACCTAAACCGCTGATATTGTTGTGGTTGTTTCCTTGCAGAAGGCGCACCCTCGTTGACCAGTCTCAGCGGTCATTTGGACCGACTGTTCAGCGGCTCGAAGCGCAAAAGCTGCTCCTCTCAGGATTACGCGGCCATGGAGATTGTCATGACGAGCACGTGCAAGTGTCACAACTGTCAGTCGCTCCTCTACGATGAAGAGATCATGGCTGGCTGGACCCCTGAAGATTCCAATCTGAACACAAAGTATCTCATCTTTCCCCTTTAGCTGATTAGCTCAGTTAAGTTTAACAACAACGAGTGCGATATAACAATTAACTTAATTCAGTTAAATTAAAGCAATAGCGTTTTTATTGTATCTCGTTTAACCTTTCCTGTTTAGCTCGGTTTAAATTGAACTTGCACTTTAATTCAGTTCAATTTAAACTGTATGATTTATCGTGTTAACTTGATATGATCAAAATGTGCTTTACCTGTATAGATGTCAGCACTGCAAGAATTATCTGGTGCCCTTCTTGACCATCAACGTGAAGGACTGGAGAGGCAATTCCATCGCTGCAGTCAGCCGTTTGGGAGTGGAAGACCCGGACGACCCGCTGGAAGAGGCGGATGATCCTCAAGTCCAGCTAGACGGACAGTCGGATCCCTTGACGGAGCCGGAGGTCAAGGTCAAGAAACCCGTGCAGCCATTGGCTGTTCCGTTCTGCTGCGAGCCAATCACAGTGGCGTATCTGAGTCCCTTGGTCTTGCGCAAGGAACTGGAGAATATCCTGGAACAAGAGGGCGATATCTGTTTGACCAAAGGGACGTTTGTCGATCAGCATCCCATTCTTTACTGGAATCTGGTATTTTCATTTTACTAATGCTATTATCTTTAATACTAGTAAACTATAAATATTATTAAATCTGTACATGCTAGAAGGGAAAAAGAACGACGGTTCTGAATGGCGGTGATTTAATGTAAACCTAACCTTTAGGATTTAATTTTAGACAAGTTAACTAACCGATATCAACGAAACTTTACAAGTGTATTATGTACTGTTAGTATTACGTGCAGTATTTTTTGGGCTGCTCTATCTTTGTAAATTTAGGAGTAATAAGCAATCAACTTTTCTCCAGCAAGAACCTCCTTTTTTGGTATTCTAGGCTGCACACCTTAAATTTTAGGATTCGTTTTAGCGAATTGGAATTCAAAACATAATTTTTTTAAATTATTTGAATTTTTGGAAAATATTCAGTTAATGTTTATCTCGCAGGTTTGGAGTTTCGAGCGCGTGGGACTGGTTTCCCACATCCCGGGTCTTTGCCTCAGTGCAAAACTGGGTCTCACGTCCTCTGGGAGTGAAGGTGACGAGGGTGAATCGAAGGTAGATCCTTCGTGGAACACTGCCGATCAGCGGAATGTGGACATCAAGACCATGTGGGACAATCCGAGGCTGCACGACGAGATGGGACCCCCGCTGTACGCCCTGTGGCAGCAGTATGAAGATCAGCAGCAGCATTCTCCCCTAGTTACGGCGCTGGTCACTGAACACCAGCCTTTACCCTATGGGTACCAATGAATTATTAAAGACATAATTTAACTTGATTAAATAATAAATTGAATTTCAATCATATTAAATGTCCAAGGCTCAATATTTACCAGCTATATTTTAAATATAATATACTTATTATAGTTAACTGAATTAAGTACATCGATTGGACATCAGCCCTTGCCCTCTAGTTTACACAATACATAATTCGCAAAATTTAACTAAATTAAGTTAAAATTATAATTAAATCAATAACCATCTCTCTTAATCTAATTAGTAAAGTATTATATTGTATACAGTTTTAATTATACGAGTTTGATGTAACTGATTATGTTTTGACAGTTTCTTGAAGCAGCTGGTGAACAGGATCCAGTACAACGACCTGCTAGGACCGATCAAGATGCTGCGCAGCGAGTACGTGAAGCGCAGCTCGACGCAGAAACGCCACGGCATTTACCGGGAGCTTCTCTTCCTCACCTTCGTCGCTATTGGCAGAGAAAACATTGACCAAGGTGATTTTTTATAAAAATAGATTGAACATACCAATCCGATTTAATTAAAAATTAAATCGATATATTAATAAGTTGTAATTAAGTTTAAAAAATATACAAAAGTGGTAAATTCTAACCTTAAAGTATTAATAGGATAATAATTAAGTGACATAAATTATTCTGGGATAAATTAGTAATTTTGCTAGAAGCCGAGTTAAGTGTATTTTGTAGGTTTGTAAAAGTTTACCAAAAATGGGATTTCAACTGAAATTAATTAACTTTTGGAGAAAATTCTAGTTATTTTTATTATATATCTGATAGTGGTAAATTCTGGTATTGTCCAATAATGGATTTGTAATAAATTGATTGCAGGTCGTGATAGTGTAATTTGTTGTATAAATTAAATTTACCAATCCCAACTGTCATAATTAAAAAATAGTAAATTTCAACAGTAAATTTTGATTATTGATAATACGTGTTTAGTAAAATCTAGTGTAATTTTACAAGTAATGCATTTATATTAAATTGCTGTTAATTATTAAAAATTATTAGTGTAATTAGATGGAAATTGAGTTAAGATATATCTGTGTACGTTAAAGCTAACCAATTGATTTATTTATAAAAGTAAACCGGTAAATTTTATTTACTTAAATTATACACATATGGTAAAATCTAATACGTTTCATTAGTGATACATTTACAATTAAGTGCCATTCATTACAATAGAGTACAGTAGTGTGAATAGATAGAATCTGAGTTCTTAGTTACAATAATTGTTATTTTTTTTCTAAATCGATAGTGGTTTTCGACCGAGAGTATCGATCGGCGTGCGATCGACTGTCCGTTCAAGGCAAGGCGGACGGACCACCGTCGATTGCGTCGGTGTTCTGTCGCCATTTCTTCCGGGAGCTTCAACTTTGAAAACAACAAACAAACAGTAACAACAAACAAACAAACAAACAGGCAAACAAACAAACAGAAAAATCTTTGGTTTTAATTTTTTATCGAGAGAGAGAGAGAGAAAAAACCAACAATGATTCCCGTGCTGTTGACAACAACAAAAAACCACCAAAATGAATCGATGTTTTAGTTCTCCATCTCGCCGTCACTGTTATCATAGCTAGAGAACTTGGCGTTGTTGTGCGTGTAAATAACATTTCTTTTTAGAGTCGATTTTCTTTCCTTCCTCACTTTTTTTTAATTGGAAAAAAATAGGATTGCGTTCGTAGATTGACAGACGAAGGAAAGCTCATTACGTAACCAACCGTGTGGGATTTTTATTCAGACAGTTATCAAGTCTTTCGATGTCTCTTTGTAATCTTCGCTGAATTTTCTATATAGAGTTTTGCTGTGAAGACATTTGAGTGCCTGTTTTTTTTCTCAAAAATTATCGTTTCCCGTCTTCTTTTCACGAAACATTAAAATGTTTGGCTTTTATTATCCATTTCCGATTTCCGGGCAAGACAAAAAATATTAACGCGGATTTAAAAAAAAAGATAGGAAAATACAGCGGTCCTAAATTAGTTATCCAGCAGCATTGCGCGCACATCACACACACACACGGGCAAAGTAAGAAAAAGGTTCTCGGTCGAGGGTAGAGGTAAAAACAGTGGAGTCTGTTGAGCGGTGCATAATTTATATGGTCGACGTTGAGAGAGATAAAGATGGAAGAATGAAGAAGAGACATACTTCTCTCTGCATGAATTATAACCTCCGGGGATCGGGGCTCCATTAAATGTGCGCCCGTATTTATCCGAATGGGACTTGGGTTGGGAAAAGGGGGATTTTCATGGATTTGAAGTGATTTGGATATTAAGATTTGGATTACTTGTCAGCTTGTACGGATTGGCAAGTCGTTTAGTTTGGATGTGGTAAGTATTGGGAGGTTAAATGTAAAAAAAAAATGGAATTGATGTGTTAAGTTTGATTGTGTTGATAGATGCGAGACTGCTGTAAAATACGATGTAATCTTTAAAATGAGTTAATTGGATGTGTGGTGAGAATCTAATTAATTCAAGTCGAATTTTCAACATTCGGAGTTAAGATAGATGGATAGATAGCTTGATAGATAGAGAGATAGATAGACAGACAGATAGATGAACAGACAGATAGATACAGATAGATAAATAGGTAGATAGGTAGATAGATAAACAGACAGATAGATACAGATAGATAGATAGACAGATAAATAGATGGATAGATAGAAGACAGATAGATAGATAGGTACGTAGATAGATAGATAAAACAGACAGATAGATAGAGAGACAGACAGATAAGTAGGTAGGTAGGTAGATAGAAAAACAGACAGATAGATAGGTAGGTAGGTAGATAGATAAACAGACAGATAGATAGATATATAGATAGATCGTTAAATTTGCGTGAAGTCGAAAATCAAGTCTCGATTGGACTTACTTGAAGCCGACTTGAAATCTGAGTTGAGTCTAATCAGGAAATCAAGTCGCAGTTTTGACATGAAGTTGCTGAAATCGTGGTCGTAGTCGACTTCAAATAGCACAAGTTGGATTTTGAAACAGCAACTTGAAAAGTGAGCAAAGCTGGATCGACTTTCAGTTGAGTTGTGATCTTCGCGACCTGGTGATTTGAAAAGTAAGTAGCCTTTAAAACGTTATATTAATTGCTTATTTGTTAATTGTAAGTTCTAGAGTAAGGATTAAGTACCATTAAGCATGTTGTTAATCAGTCAGCAAATTCTTTAAGAACCCATTCTTGTTAACAACCGTTTAACATCTAGTTTCTAAACATTAATCAAATGAACCTTGTATTCTGTTTATTCGACACTTGTACTGGAATCGTTGAATTCAGGGGTGATGAACACATAGTTCAGTACAAGTTAAATAAACCTGAGTCTCTAAAAGGTACCTTCAGTATACGATAAAGGAGAGGTAGACGTTGACAAAAGGACTGAAGTAATGCGATTTTCAGCAGCAGCCGGGGTTCGGTTCCAAAGAGGGGAGTCAACTTGATTGCGTTATAATTAAGTCAATTTTCAGGAAGCGATATACGGGATCCAGTCCTAGCGAAAGGATAGCGCGCCCTTAAAAAGGTTCTGAAACAACAATGAATATCGGATCAGACTTATAATTAAAAGGATAAAAATTAATTTAATGAATTTTTAAGTAACATTAAAGAGAATTCGTAAATTGAATAACCTTAAAGAATTTCAGTACTTTTTTACTCAAACCGTATCTGTTGATGGTAAATAGCTATAGCGTGATGTATCCAATTTTAGTACAAGAATATCTTCAGTTTATCAAGCGATTATCAAGTAATTATCAAGTAGTTATCAAGTAGTTATCAAGTAATTATCAAGTAATTATCAAGTAATTATCAAGTAATTATCAAGTAGTTATAAAGTGATTATCGTGATTAGCAAGCAATTATCAAGTAATTATCAAGTAATTATCAAGTAATTATCAAGTAATTATCAAAGAACTATCAAGTGACTATCTTATGAAGATCAAGTCAAGATATCGATACAAGTTGGTGTTTCAAAAGTGACGAGAGAGATGGAGAGAGCGAAACTAACGGAACCTGATATCAGTTAATTATCAAGTAAATACCAAAGAACTATCAAGTGATTATCGTGTGAATATCAAGCGAACATATCGATACAAGCTGGTGTTGTTCTAAAAGAGACGAGAGAGATGGAAGTAAGCGAAACTAATGGAACCGGGTTTTTGTCGATGTTGTTCTTTTGATGGACGAGTATGTTTAGTATTTGTGGTTAATTTGTTGTGCCCGGGGCCCTTTGCTTTTATTGATTAAGTATATCGTGTTAAAGGATGTAATCGATCTTGGTGTCCCCTTGTTTACCGCATCTATTCCAATGGGGGCCCTTTTCTGCGCCCAGGAGACCATACATCACAGGCAACCTTTTGTCCGCTCTCCTCGCTTGCCATACACTCTTCAACGGACGGACACGCGAAAGGGCCTCTACAACGGACTCGTCTGTATAACCCGTTCTTCACCCCGAGCTGTTGATCAGTAATCGATATTTAGAATTAATGATTGATTTGAATGTTATAACTGGTTAGTTCTTCATATTAGTTAAATTAATGTATAGGATATTTTTTTAAAAGGGACGTTGCTGTATAGCAGGATATGTTAAAATGTCCGCCATCTTGACGGGCTGACTGTCAGCTGATCGAATCGTGTTTTACATGTGAAAAAGACGATATTTCCGACGTGCTCGCTTTCGCCAGTCTGGTATGAATATGAATAGATAGCGTTTCTTTTTGGGTGTTTACCTTTGAATCTATGGCATAATTTCTGTGTACAGAAGCCTTTGAAGCTTCAGGAAGAGTCACGTGACGTGACGTCATAATGAGCAAGTGCTTTAGTCGGTGTACGCTCTAACTAAAATACAAGAAGCTCTATGCTTTGGTCAAATTCGAGTTATCTTCAATGAGCTGATTGTGAGATAGATAGATAGATAGATACTTAGATAGATAATGGGGTAGATGGATAACGGATAAATGGTTACATAGATACACAAGTAGATGGCTAGGCAGCTAAATTGATAGATAGAAAAATAGATATACAGACAGATAGGTAAGCAGTTTGATAGATGGATAAATGGTTAGATAGATACATAAGTAGATAGCTAGACAGTTAATAGACATGTAGACAAATGGATAGAGAGATAGGTAGATAAACAGATGGATTATGGATAAATGGATAGACTGATACATAGAGAGATAGCTAGACAGCTAAACATATCTATAGATAGATAGATAGATAGATCGATAGTGTATAGATAGATACATACATAGACAGCTGAATAGATAGGCAGTAGGCAAATAAACAGACAGATATAGAGAGGTTACAGAGGTTGATGTTTAGATAGACAGATAGATAGATAGATAAATAAGTAGGTAGATAGATTGTTGGATATGTAGATAGATAGATTAAAAATTAAAATGCATAACAGAAAATGTTATTACAGTTAGCATTACAGTACACAGCTAATCCTACTATATA
>JAIQCU010001667.1:0-18496 GCA_022114935.1 Leptestheria dahalacensis
TAGATAGATAGATAGATAGATAGATAGATAGATAGATAGATAGATAGATAGATAGATAGATAGACAGACAGACAGATGTATGGATATATAGATAGATAGGTGGATAGGTAGATGGATAGGTAGAGAGGCAGATAGGTAGATAGGCAGATAGATGCAATACATAACGGAAGAATGGCTTAAACAAAATTTAAAAAAATTAGCTTTACTATGGAAACTACAGTTAATATGTAGATAATCATTGTCCAAAAAGTGAAGTGGTCTTCTGAGTAAAAAGTAGAAGTAAAAATTGAAGTGGTGGTGCTGTGTTGTTCACAGTTTTACTGCATACACTTTGTTCGCTGTCAACGCAGTTTGCATAAGAATGCTTGCGGCGGTCACTTTTCAATTTGCTCGCCTTGCATAAACGGCCCCCTCAAAAAAAGCAGTTTTTCTCTCCCCGTCCGTTTTCTTCGGTGAGAGAAGGGAAACACGGGCGCCGTTTTGTCTTCATGCCAGTCGATACAGACGAGAAATGTATTCCTCTCTTATCTTCACGTGAGCCCGTTCTATGTTCGCGGATATAAACACAAAAACGGAAAGAAAAGAAGAGGAATAAAAAGAAAAACACAAAAACAAACAGACACGATAAATTCTTTAACCGGGCAAAGTGGAAGACAGATAGAGATGAAATTCCGGCTGGGGAGGAGAAACTCCTATAAAGTATCACCCGCCCTCTTTCTTCGGGCAGGGCTACCCTGCGGCTATGTAGGGCTTGTGCAATCAGAAGCGCCCGCCATGTTGGCGGGCCCGGCGATTAGCTGATCGTAATTCTCTCCATGCAAAAACGCGCACATTTCCGTCTTCTTACCCTATACTAATGTAAATTCTATAATATAATATACTATTAGACATTAACTATAATATATCCCACTATACCATAAGTAGCATAACAAGTTTGAGTTTCTACTAGCGCTGTGGTTTAGCAGCAAATTTATGACTGGAAGCCTTGTGGAAGGGTCACGTGACTGACGTCATAATGTGTCAGCCTTTTACAGGGCCCCCCCTTCCGTTCGGACAGTTATCTGCTTTTAACCGTTGCATTAAATCGCAATTGTAGAAGGTTATACCGAGGTCACATGGTTCAAAGTAAGAGGAGACTGGGCGCGTGTGTCACGTCTGGCACGGTTTGCTGCACCATTAGGTAACATCTTCCGGTTGCCATGCCAACGCTGGCATGCGACAACGACCTCACATGTACAAGCGACCGAGTTTTTCACTCATTGCTTTGGCCACGCTGCCAGTATTTATGCAGTTCAGAAAAAGAGGAAGAAGAGGACGAATAAAAGAAACAAGCATGAAAAATATCGAATGGCTAGAAAAAGTAGGAATCGGGAGGAGGAAAATGGACTATTTGTTGAGGGAGACTAATGTTGTCTGGAATCAAGCCAGTCTACTACTTCAACACTTTCAAAAAGCCTCTCCTCTCACTCACTCTCTGCTGAGACAATTTTTTTTCTCCCTCTTCACCTCTTTTTATTCTTGGCCCCTAAATACTTGAGAACACACGAGAGGCTCTTCATTACGAAAAGGAACAAAAAACTAACATTTTTATCTGATATTGTATTTACTTGGTGCCGCAACCCCCTCCAGCCCCTTTACTGGAACCCCTCCCCGGAGTATGTTAGGTAGGTAGGTTTATAGGTAACATAGGCAGATAGATAGATAGACAGATAGATGAATAGATGGATAGATAGATATATAGATGGATAGATAGGCAGATAGGTAGCTAGGTAGATATGTAGATAGATAGATAGGTAGGTAGATAGATAGACAAAGAGATTGACAGAGAGATCGATAGAGAGATGCATAGGTAGGTAGGCAGATAGAGAGATAGAGAGATAGGGAGACAGGGAGACAGAGAGACAGAGAGATAGAAAGATACATAGATAGATAGATAGATAGATAGATAGATGGAGATAGAGAGATAGTTACATAAATAGATAGGTACATATTTTTTTCTGGCTTACCTGTTAGGTATACCAGCTACGTATAGGTACATATACAGGCAGATAAGTAGATAGAGATTGAGAGAGAGATAGATAGTTAATAGTGGGGCTCTGGGGCCGGTTGGGACCTGATAATGTGCCCCCTTCCCCCCCTGCGGGATACGAAAAAAGGTGCGTAAATTAATCCCCATTAAAATAACATTTTCCTCGCGAAGGGTTTAAGATTACAGTGAAAGCATCCGGAAGCCTGCTGATGAATATTAATAACAGTCTCTCCCAGAAGGGTGAATTATATTCTGACGCGGGGGTAGTTCTCTCATTTTCAAAAAATTAAAATTAAAAATAAAAAGGCGGGAAGCGAAACAATGTCGGAATGTGGAAATTATAATACAACGGTTGCATCAAGTTGATATAGGGTGAAATTTCTTGTAAAGTCGAAATGTTTTCAGCTTTCCACACAGTCTGTAGAACAAAGAAAAGGTCCTTACTGGAGAAAAGTTATTTGCTTGTAACTTAAACGAATATGAAGATATAGCAACCGAAAAAATACCGTGTATATACTCAACAATCCTTAGCACACTGTCAACATTTCATTGAAATTGGCTTCTAAGTTTTTTTCTAAAATAAAATCCTAAAGATTAAAACAGCACCACAGGCCCAATTCTATTTCTACTTTTGAGATTACACTATGGCGAAACTAATGACTTAAACTTAACACAAAATTAGAATCGTAGTAAGGTTTAGTTGATCTACACTTGCAATATTTTGCGTAACTATGCGGTACATATGTTAAGAGATATTCACCAAAAACCTTTTCCCATTCCGTACCCTTTTGTAATGTTCTAGATCTAGCTGTCTATCTATCTGTCTATCTATCTATCTACCTATCTATCTATCTGTCTATCTGTCTGTCTATCTATCTGTCTATCTGTCGATCCATCTATATACCTACCTATCTACTACCTATCTATGTATCTATATATCTGTATGTATATCTATCTATCTAACTATCTCTATATCTATCTGTATATCTGCTTATCTGTCTCTCTAACTGTCTATCTATCTAACTTTCTATCTCTCTGTCTTTATCTACATATCTATCTATCTATTTATCTATCCATCTATATCTATCCATCTATCCATCTATCTATATATCCATGTATCTATTTATCTATCCATCTATATCTATCCATCTACCCATCTATCCATATATCCATCTATCCCATCTATCCATCTATCCATCTATCCATCTATCCCATCTATCCATCTATCTATCTATCTACATCGAAAGCACTGGGACCTCTGACCTCTCCTCCTGACAGAGTTTGGAAGTAAAGCCACTGCGCACGAGAAAAGGTATTTCGTCATGAAAGTAAACAAGACTACGCCTCATTCCTTGCCGTGACTGCAAACGACGATAATGCCCTCAAGAGGAATAGCCCGAGTTCATATTTTCAACCAGTTTCTTTTTCCCTGGTAAATTTATTTATTTTTTCCCCTACTCTAATCGGCTGTGGAAAGATAAATGAACTCGCTGGATTCTGAAGTTTTCCCGGGCACACTTCGTAGAAAAACACAAATTAGAGATCCTCTTGATGAAAGAAGTGCGGACAGCAGCGCTTGAGAGAGAAAAATTAAAATGAAAACGACAAACAAGGCAGTATCCATCAAAGGGCGCGATCCCGTCTCTGATTATTCTACCAGCTTAATTGATAAAACGTAGCCGTAAAATTAGCAAGAAATTAATCCTTTCATTTCTATAACGATAACTTTCGTTGTCGAAGCTGTTCTGTCACAGTTTAGAGCAAAGAAAACAGCAGGGTTCTAAATGGTACGAAATGATGGATCTTTTTGTTAACTTTCGAATTTTATTTAGACGAAACTTACAATCCGATTTCAATCAAACTTTGTTTGTGGTATAAAGCACTGTCAGTTCTACAAGCAGTTTTTTTCTGGTTGTTATATCTGTGAAAACTTGGGTGCCGTAAGCGATTAACTTTTCCCCCAGCAGGAACCCTGTTTTTTTATTGGTCTAGACTGTATACCTACCTTGCGTCAGAAACATGTCGCAAACAGCAGTAAGAAATCGAGATTACACAGGCTGATTAGCAAGGCTGTTCATGTTGAAAGCTTCTTTAAGTAAATTCTATAGGGCCCCAGCTGAAGTGTTAGTCTTACAAGGCCTTGCATGGCATAAACGCAACAAGGACTGCACACTTCATATTTCACACGCACACAAAGTGCTTGATAAGTCTAGTGTGCTACGACACGACTATTCTTCAAACGCTTCAGAAAAACAGAGATGTCGGTGGCGACTTTTACATAAAAAGCCTCTCGCAAGACACCTTTCCTACTAGCAAGCAAGCTTTCACCTCCTGTTTGGAAAGAAAACTTTAATCCAATGCCACTGTTATCGTTTTAGGTCTTAACACTGGCTAACACAAACTTGTCTACTTATCTGTCAACTCGTATAACTCACAAACCATGACGTACATGCAACTAAATTACTACTATTGAGTAAAATATTTAATTTATTTGATTAAATTAACTATTACTACTCAAATTAGTACTACTACTACTGATATATTTCGTAACAGCAGTAGCGCCAAGGCTATATCTTGTCTGCGGTTGCAGAAACACTTGAAATAAATTACACCAAAGCGAGAGAGAGAGAGAGACAGTTCAAGTTTGTCGACATACTGCGATATATTTCTCGCCGTTTTACGCTTCCGTCTGGAGGGAAAAATCGCCCAACAAGTTTTACGAGACAACTCTTGAAGAGATCCTTCTGCTCTCTAACAACAAAGGAACAAATTAAAAGATCCAAGACTGTGGGACTTCTTATAATGGGCGTATTCGTCTACCAGAGTAACACTGCCCCGATTTGATTTCAGTACATAAATCAGACTATGTATAAATAACCTTTTTTTTGGGTAAACTGTTCTTTTGGCGGGGTCTGTAATATTTATTTTCTTATAATTAATTATCTTGGGACGAAACTTGTGTTCGGCCGCGCTTTTATTATAGTTTTCTTTTTAAAAAGGGAACAAATTTGCCGGCACTTCATTTGCATACTAGGAACTGTAAAGGAAACAGCAGAGGGAGACTGACAGAAATGGCTTCGACGTAGCTCATGCATGTTTCATCGCGGCCCTGTTGATCGTCAGTTTAAAGTTCGCATATAACGAGTAGGTTTACGTCGCTGTGCGGACACTCCACCCTTGATCAGAGAGGAGCTGTACAGTGTTTTGAAAAGTCCGGTGTTTCTCCTCTACCTCCTCATCGTGGAAATTATCCGCGGACTACTCAGTGACCCACAGTCGGCGCTAATTGCCCTGTAATTAAACTAAAAACTCGGTCTGACTTGAAGGGTCGTAAAATGCAAAGCGCGAAAATTCTCTACACGCCCGTCCTTACCTACTGTGTTATGTGTGTGTGTGTGGCCCTGATTTACAATGCGCCCGACAGAAATGGCGTTTCATGACGATTGGAATAGTATGGGATAATAGTATAATGGTCATGTAGAGCGGTAGTAAGGTTTCGCAGATTTACCTAAAATTCGTTCGCGTTTTAATAACATAGTCATTAGATAATATATACAATTAACATTATTATCATAAAATATTATACTATAGTTTGTGTCATTGTTACTAGGAATTGGAAGATATTATCTTTGATAAGATATCGAGACTGAAACCTTACTAGGAGCAATCTTATCGATCGATATCGATACCAAAGAATCAAGCATTTCTGTTGTAACTATATCGATAGCTACGGTAATCTAACAGTTTTATACTGATATCGATATCCAAGAATGAGGTATATCAATGTAGCTATCTTAACATCAAAGCCTTTCAGATCATATTATCCATAACAGATCAAAGACCCTCTTGGTAAATGACAAGTATAGATATCGATACAATTTCGAATGATGTAGTTGTCGGTTGGATTTCGATACCAGAAGATCATACAGATCGATAATGGTAATCGGTATATCGATTATTCATTTGTACGAGTATCATCTTATCGTTCTTATACATACCGCTATTATAACGACGCTTTATTAGAAAATGAAATTATATTCCAACTAACGTTATCATAAAAACGTCACATAAAAAGCAAACTATCAGTATTTTCTCCTTAAAAATAAACGAGCAATTTAAGCGAAATCAGCACGAAACGCAAGTAACGATATACGAACTGGGCGTGTGCTGAGAACGGTTTAATAAAAACGTTAGAGAAATTTTACAATGGCCGTTAATAGAGATCGAGATCGTTCTTGAGACTATTTTTATTGCTGCTACGTCTTCACGAACCTCTCGCGCGCTCGCCAGACTGTTAGATAGACCCACCGAAACAACTTGCCTATTAACGGTTTGACCCTACCCCTAGACTAATAGGAAGGCTGCCATATTTGGTCTGTGGGAATGTTTGTATTTGAAGTCTTGGGAGAAAATCGCCGGCCAAATGCGTGTGTAGAGAAAAGCGCCCAAGTTGGGTAGCAAGTAACGCGGGCGGCGATGTTCATTTGTTTTGTGTCCCCTGTTAAGGACGTGGTTCTGGCCCAAAGAGAGGGCAGTTTCGACGATGGCCCGATTGGAATTTCGGGGCCATTTTAAAAGGTGATTCGTCATGCTTTAGCTGACGTACTTGAAATGAAGTGGTCTATTTTCCTCGCTCACCTGTCAACCGACAAATTTCACAAAACTCTCCCACACGTTTCACCTTTAAGTCTCGCGGCCCCGTCTATGAATCATATGTAAAAAGTGATAACCCTATTTCAGGGATTGGTATACTATATGCCCAAAATGATCATCAATAACAGTTGATCCTGTTATAACTTATCCTTCTGAAATGGTCGTTTTGAACGAATGGGACCAGTTTACTGTATAGTGCATTTCATTGGTTTATAAGTATACGTATACAGGATTAGTAGTTTTCTGACTAATCCAAGGACTAGTTAATGTACTGGACAAACGTTAATGATATTTACAGTTATATTTTATTATTATGTAATCATAGTATACTGTAGTACTATTACATTGGTTTAAGTATACGTATACGTACTAATAGTTTTCTGACTAATAGTATCAGATTGGAATGAACAGCTTTTGTTTTCAGATACAAGTTCAACTGAATGTATCGTGCCCGTTCGATTAGGAACTCGTCACTTATTTATCAACAATTCGTTAATGAGATTGTAAGGCGGAACCGATAAGAAGCATAAAATGTTTCGACCGAAAGAGCAAAAGTGGGCCGGAAGACCCTGAACGAGACGATTTCTTTGCTCTACGATATTGTCAAACTCAAAAAAAGGACAACTCTTTGATTGTGTATCCGACATTAGGTTAAACGGGTTCGAAAACCAATTAAAAACTTTCATGAAGACTNTGTATAGTGCATTTCATTGGTTTAAGTATACGTATACGTATTAGTAGTTTTCTGACTAATCCGAGGACTAGTTAATGTACTGGACAAACGTTAATGATATATTACAGTTATATTTTATTATTACGTAATCATAGTATACTGTAGTACTAATACATTGGTTTAAGTATACGTATACGTACTAATAGTTTTCTGACAAATAGTATCAGATTGGAATGAACAGCTTTTGTTTTCAGATACAAGTTCAACTGAATGTATCGTGCCCGTTCGATTAGGAACTCGTCACTTATTTATCAACAATTCGTTAATGAGATTGTAAGGCGGAACCGATAAGAAGCATAAAATGTTTCGACCGAAAGAGCAAAAGTGGGCCGGAAGACCCTGAACGAGACGATTTCTTTGCTCTACGATATTGTCAAACTCAAAAAAAGGACAACTCTTTGATTGTGTATCCGACATTAGGTTAAACGGGTTCGAAAACCAATTAAAAACTTTCATGAAGACTAACTATCGGGCTAAATTGGAAATAGTAAATCTTCCAAAAAGAACTCAAAAATACTGAGAAAATCTAAAAGTTTTTACAACTCGACAAACACGTTCCCGTGGACTTGCCAACCCCTCGGAGTAAACGTCACTCGGTCCAGGGTAAGGAAGGAAGGGGGGGAGGGAGGGTAAAAGTCAGCTTTGTGTCATCTAATTGCAACTGAAAGAATAAAACTAATAATTACACACTAAATGGATTAAAACAAAGCCACACAAATATTAATCCCATTAGTTGTATTAATTATTCCACTACAGGGTGCGTTTCCCTCATTAGATACAGTGGGGGCGGGAGGGTGGAAACAGCGCCATCTAGCGTTGCTTCTGGTAACTAGGTACAGAAACCCACTATTGCAGCCGTTAACATCCCAATGCCATCATATTGAATTTTTAAGCTGCTGCGACGGGTTTGTAAAACTTGTGATTTCGGAATGCACGAATGAAGGCGAATCGTGATCGCTGGGGGTTGTCCAAGACGGCGGCGGGGCAAGCTTCCAACTCCGGTAGAAGGAAACTGCTTCGGTAAATCGAATTCTCCGGCCGGGTTTCTCCGTCGACGCGGAAATCAATGTTGGAATCTGTTGCTTTGGCTTGTGATTTAAGTGTCGGTCGCTGTGTGACGGCAACGGCGTCATAGGTGATCTTTGAAGTGGACTGCAAATCACGGTCGCCCTCCAAGTGGATTGACGTTAATGGCCTGGCCTGCTTTGATCGAGCTTCGTTGACGTTCGCATCGCTGTAATCATGGCGAGCAGTCGATTGAAATTCTTGGCCGTCGAGCCCTAGACCGATGCCTAGACCGCTTGACGATATCGTTTTCTTTGAAGCAGCAGCATTCCTAGGTCCTAGAGAGACATCATTTGCATATGTAGCTTGCTGATGGTCAGGCCTCTCAAAGTCCATTTCTTTGTTGCCAAATTGAATGGAGCTTTCCATCAAATCCTTTCGGTTGAATCGTTGCTTGAGAGCCCGGTTCTCGCTGCTCGTCACTCTGGGGGCAAAGACAGATCTCACGGATCGATTAGGCTGACCTGAACCGTTGACAAGTGTATTTGCACTGGGGTTGTTGTTCTTCTCGAGCCCCTTGTGCCACTCTGGCTGACTGTAATCTTGCTGGTAAGCGGACGCTGCGGCGAAATCTCCCTGTCCCACTTGTAAATTATCGTCGGCTTTTTTAGCTATTTGTCTCTCGACTGGTACCGAGTCGCCGGTTTTGCTTCTCTCTGACACGTCCATTTGGCCGTCCAGCTTCAAATTGTCCGACATTTTTCTCGGTATGGGTCTGGGGCCAATCTCGTGTTGAGTGTAATCTAACTTGGATACCGGCTTCCCGCTCAGGCGTCCGCTGCCGCGCAGCAGATTATCTTTGAGTCTTTTCAAGAGTGGCCTTTCAGCTTTGACCTGGTGGAAATCCTCTTGATTCTTGCGAGTGCCTTCGAAATGACCCTCTGTTCGTAAATTGCCGTTCGACACACTGGCTCTGACTCTGTTGGGTTGAAGCGGAACTTCTTGATACGCTTCCGTCGTAGTGGACACCTTCTGCTCCAGCACTCCGGATCCAACTCGTAAGGAACCGTGCAGTCTTTTCGGAAGCGTCTTCTCGAGTGGAAACTCTTTGTGCTCTTGGCGGGCGTGAGAAGATAAAAAGAGCTCGCCTTCTTGTCTCAAATTATCCTCCGGTCGATTCAGCGTGGCTCGGCTGTTCAATGAAATATCGCGCTCGGGGAAATCCGAGCGTACCGATGATTCGCCCATGAATTCCCCTCCAATCGTTTGTAAAGCGCCATCCAGTCTTTTCGCGATGGATCTGTCGACCGACATTGGAACATAGTCCGATTTCGACAGACTTTGCAGCTGGAAATCCCCGTCAGATTTGAGGACAGTACCGGGACGCTTGGCAACTGACCGCAATGCGCCATCGTGTTCCGGATAGTCGGTTCCTGGAACGATAGAATCAATCAACGCGTCTACAGAGGGAAAAAAGTTGCAACCTTGTTTCTTATTTAGTTTAACGATTAAAGGATTGGTTGCTGTAGTAGTAAATGTATAGAAACTAACAGAGAACGTTAGATATAGGGCAGCATTATAGATACAGCACAGATATTACAGTGAAATATTAGATTACGGAATAATAAAATATAATAAGTTTCTATAATCTAATTAACTATGTCGTAATATAGTGGTATAATAGTATTGTTTGGATTAGACTATAGCACAGTACCGTATAGAATTACCATAATGTAGCATAGTACAGATACTTATTGCGTATAGCATACTAGTACAGCATTGTAAGGAATGGAATTAGTATAGAATACTAAAAAATAGTATAATAGAGTGTATGGTATAGTAAGTACATATTAGAATAAAATAGTATATATAGTATAGGTAGTTCAGTGTGGTATATTAAAGTTATAGTCAATTCTAGTCGAGTCTAGTCTCGTCCAATCTAGTCTAGTATAGTATAGCATAGTCCGCTAGACAGTACTTATAGGATAGTATAGTATATATAGTTTCGCATACTGTAGTACTGTACGTATCATGTATAATGGACGGGATGATTAAGAGGCAGAATAAAGTGTGTCTTTCCCCTGGCACTTTCGGTTAGTAAGAACGTCAAAAGTGAGAGTTGAATCAGAGAAATACTGGCCTCGTATATCTTTGCCACGAAGGACATGTCCGTATAAATGTTGTATATGTTGTATATGTTGTATATGTTGTATCTATATATATATATGTGTGTGTGTACGAGAGTATTTCTGAAGATATTCTTTGCTGTCATCCATTTGGTCGGCGAGAGTTTTTGCACCGCCTGATGACACAACGGAACGGCGGGATCTTGACAGTCCAGCGTTATTGATGTCCGGAAGCAAAATGGTAGTATTTTGCGGATGTCGGGGACAGCGGTGCCGCCTAGCGGAGTACACAAGAAAACGTGTCCGTGACTTTTTCTTCTCCCCCATTCCCCAACTAGTGTAATGCAAAATGGCGTCGAAAAGAACACAGCCATCGACCCTTTGCTGTGTTAGTGCAATATCGGCTTGGTAACAGCCATTCAGTACCAATGGTTATGTTTCCGTCGCATTGAGTCGGGTACTTGGAACCTTGACGTCTGTCGCGTGATAACCTTGCAAGGTTGCGTACCACACTGTTCGATATGCCGATAACTCATTGATCTCTACCTTTGATATTCCCAACTACCACGGTTACCAGGGCACTTAGCTGTTGTAGAAACCAAGGTAAACAAGGTCAAACATATGAACTGGATAAAGTAGAAAGGAGCACTTTTACTATAGGAAAAATCCGAAGGGCTATTCAGCTACTTTCCTCGCATCCATTAATTGCTAGCGGGGGTCGTAAAATAACACGGCCATGTGGATGGCTTGTGAAAATTACATGCAATTAAGTAATTCCGAGACTCGTGGCAAACAGAAGAAAGCTCTCGTACGTTTTGTTCCGCTGACTCCTTATCTTATCCCTGGCTGCGGTTGTTGTAGTCATTAGTTACATTCACTGTATACTCATGTCGCAACGGGCACTTGGTACATATTCAGAACTTTCTACATGAACGTCACATGCACTACATATTATATATGTTGCTAACCCAGTTGCTATCGTTTTTACTGCATCTCGGGCTTAGAATGCTGCTGCAGTATATCCCATAATTCATTTCGCCATAAGAGACAACATAACCGTGCTTGTATATAAACAAATAATAATTGCTGGCTATGTCGAGGTATTTAGAAAGTATATATCTTCGTTACCCGCAAGTGCAGATCTGACAGACGCATTTCTCTTCCTGATCCACTGAAGGGAAGAAATCCATTTCCTTAAAAAGAAAGGGAAACACTGACAAGAGTATGTTTCAGTTGCGATGCCAAACAGGTGAACGTCGCGGTTCTAACGGCGGATTGATGCTCAATAGAGTTGCTGCGGACCAAAACATCAATTCGCCTAACTGTTATGCGCGTGCACGTACAGTCGAGAATATTAAAAAAAGGGTTCTTGCTCGGGAATAGTTCATCGCTTATGGAACCCGAATTTTCAAAGGTATTGCAGCCAAAAAAATACCTAGGGCAGACCTAGTCGTTCTTAATACACTAGTAAAGTTTCATTGAAATCGGGTTATTAGTTTTGCCAAAATAAAATTCTAAATTTTATCCTGCCATTCAGAACCCTTTTTGGGGGCCTTGGACTGTACGGCCAATCCAGGATAGTTCAAAATTTAAAAATACTATCTATGCTAGGTGCGTTCTTTACTTCGGGATAACCTTTATTACACGATTCGAAATTAACGAAATGTCTTTTATTTCAAATTGATAAATCAAGGACAACGTTTAGTTCAAAGAGCTACCGCTAGATGGCGCTACATTTAATTTGCTTCAAATTACTGGCGCACGATTTGTCAAGTAAAGGAGTATGGAATTAATTAAATTTACTGTCACATTATATAGTTAGGTTAATTACACCACGTGAAATAGGAAGTTAATTCTTAAGAAATTGAAGAAAAGGTAACTTGAACGGCCGAGTGGTACAGCTCGCCCCGGGCAGTAATGGCGGACAGTTTCAATCATCCAGCAGCAGCTCTTGAGTGAAAAGAAGCCTCCTTTTTTCTCAAAGATAATACTTATTCCTTATAAGAGAATCTTGCAGAGTAAAATTTCGTGACTTTTTGTCCCTTTTTTCTGTTCTCTTCCTGATATAATTAAGCGATGATCTCAGCATTTTCACTGCCATTCTTGTTCTTTCAAAAGCAGAGCATAGAGGAGGGGGGAGGTTTTCAGGGAGATTTTGTAAAACGCAGCATGTGCGCTTTGAAACTTTCCCCGCACAACAAAGCCGGCCTATTGACAACTACCTGTAGCGTATGCAAATCAAACCTATAACAATTCACAAAGCAGTCCAACAACACAGTCGGGGGGATACTTGAGTGTGTGTTAGCGCTCGTTCTGTGTTACAAGCGAGTTCACTTCTTTGCAGAAACAAAAAGCAACGCAAACAAGACAGCGAAAGTTACGTAGGTAGCGTGAAAAGCAACACATGTTCCTTATTGCAAATACAAGTCAGGGAACTTCCCGTACAATATATATATTCTACTCATAAACAGTTCGTTGATGACGTGTTTTAAGCAACGCCTTGACGAGCCAGTAAACGGGTAAGGTAATTTGAATGCGCACGTTTTCAGAAGCGTTCAGGAGTCGATTCAAGTTTGCAGTGTTTTTCATTCACCCTGAACGGACAGGGAAGGAAAATAGCCTGATGACGCAAACTGGAAGTGAAAACGCGTTGAATGCAAATTCCTCGACGCATTTTCAGAAGTAGTAATCAGCATCAGCATACATGAAGATTTCTCCCTGTGATGCAAATTCAAATGTATTTGAAGTCTCACAGTGAAGATGGAACGTCTACTGTTTTTAATCTCGCCCCCTCACACTTTTCTTCTTGTTCGTCGTTGGTAGGCAAATTCCCCTTAAACTGGTTTTCCATTTGACCTTGGGTCCTTTTCCTTTTCAGCCTGCGTTCATGTTTGAAGTCGAACACGAGGCTTAGGTTCTCAGTCGGTCGCCGCACTTGGACCTGTACGGACGTGGACTCTTCCCTGAACGGCCCTCGTTAATTCAACAACTGTAACGATCTCTGTTTCAGGTAAGATCACCAATGCATTGTCCAGTAATAGACAAGGCGTACTGTAGAGTATCCTGTTGATGTTTTTAAAGCTATGTTTTAAATAGATAGCCTCGAGTTCTTTTACAGAGGCGTGTTTGTTATTGAGTGATCCGAGGTATCGATGTGCTCATGATGGATGGGCGTAAGATCGATTGCAACAGGTGAATTGCAGGTTATGGAAGAAGTTCCTTTTTACAACTCGGAAATCTTCAAGCACTTCCTTTTTGATGCGTAATTGCAATGGCCCCCTAAGGGAGATGGGCTCTTTAACTGATTACTTCAGTGTGATTACTTTATCTGAAAACGATTACTCGTGTGTGGAAATATCTTATGATCACTTCAAGCATATTTTAAAAGGTTTAGCAGTAATTTTGGCTGGATGTTAAGTGAGTACTTGAGTAATCGGTAATCGTATAATTACTTAAAGCTACCAAGCGTTCCTGTGTATTCATTTCACCGAGGTAGAAGCTTTGAGTTTAGGAAAATGATTGCATTAGTTACTGATTGCTCTGACCTCTGGGTCGATGATTACTGAATTTGTTCGAGAGTAATCACTACCGTTGAAGTGTAACCGGTTACTGTAAATCACAAGGTCTATTACCGGTTACTTGCGTGATTACTGGTGAAGTAATTGGTTTCATCATTGTCAGAACTGGACTTAAGATTCGAACGTTCAGAACACGGATTATTCGGATTAGAAACGATTACTTCGTAAATAGTAATCATGTAGTAAACAGTCAATGTGACTTGTTTAAAATGATAATATTGATTACCGATTACTCTGGGTTGATGATTACTTGTACTGTTTCCGATTGCAATCACAAACCGTTCAAGTGCAACTGATTACTCTTGATTCCAAAATCTCTTTCCGGTTACTTGTACGATTACCAATAAAGTAATCAGTTCTATTATCGGAACTAGACTTGAGATTTAAATGTACGAGAACATGCGATTCAATCGGAATGGAAACGATTTTAGAGTAATACATTAATCAACTAGTGTAAATTTGAGTCGACAGAAATTAAAACGTTGATTACTGATAACTCTGGGTCGATGATTACTTGTATGTATTCGATAATAACTACAAACCGTTCAACCGATTACTAACCGATTCCAATTATTAACCGGTTACCCCTGATTGCCGGTTCCTTGTACGACACTTGAAACAATAGGTTCTGTTTTCGCCAGAACTGGACTTTTGGATTCAAATCTTTGGTAACGCGGATACAGTCGGAGTAGGAACGATTCCTTCTTTAAGAATAATCATAAAATAATCAATATGCTACAGGCAGCAATCAAGTGTTAACCGAGTCACCTAATTGAAAGGAGCCACTTGTTTTCGTGACACTCTGACCTTTAGCCATGAATCATGGCCAGCAAACCTGTAGAGGAAGATTTATCGACGAGGCTTTTCTTATTTCGTGCTTTCTTTTTCAAGCCTCAACATGACGGCCATGTTGAAATGAAGCAAACGATGCGTGTATCTTGTACAACGTTTCAGGTGGCTAGCTGAGCGAAAAATGCCCCTCGCATCAATTTTTTCTCCACCGCCCGCAATTTTGAGTAGAAAGCTGAAGTTGGAGCCGGATAACATTGCCCAGTGCGCTCGTTATTAAAAAAAATCGACGTTTTGGTTGTAACAAGGGGTAATCAAGATGATGGTTGAAAGTAAAGGGAAAGATAGAGAATTAATGAATGTCTTTGGAAACAATTGATGTAGAATTGCTATGTACATATCTGGTGCTCCACCCCTGCCCTTTGTTTCCAGTCACGCCAGATAATTTGACTTTTTCTATCTAACAATTATCTATTTTTTTCCCATCTTAGCCCCCTTCAAAAAAAAAACTAGCCGAGTGCCACACAACACGTGGATGGATAACCTGAACGTGTTGGACTCGTTTCTCTAAATGGTAGATGTACCCTCCCCCCAAAAAGGGCACAATGCAGCGCGCTGGTGTAATTTTTTTCCAAACTAACGACTCAAAGTCACTGAAAATTTAAGGATACATGACTGATTCATAGTGCAATCGTCGTGCAAATTTCCATTGCTATCCAGTTAAACCTGTTTAAGACGTAAGCAAAATACTTGGATGAATTTGTCTTGCTGCACCACCTCTGTGATGCCTAGGTTGTGACGTCACGTGTCGTGTGAATATATTAAGCTGAGAATTTACGACTGGAATTGAAATTTCTCGGTGCATGCGCTAAAGAGTCGTATATATGAATCGGTGCTCTGGCCCGTTATAATAATTTTATCGCTATTTATATATGGCGGCTTTGCGGTATTGGCGCGACTCACGCAACGCGATATGCACGTTTCCTTTTTATTTTCATCAATTGAATCGATTTTTGTACGGGAAAAAAAGGGCAAGAGTTTCCGCTGCGAGCAATAATACGTGTTTGGCTTGCTTTATATTGTGTAATTTGAACTGAAAGTGTAGCTTTTGTTGTCTGTAATAGCAATTGACACTTTGCGATGTGTATCGTTTATATCGAGTTATGTTTTTTGACCAAGTGACTTTACCCTCGAGCTTAACACGTAAAGATGAAAACCATTGTGTATTTTTAATTAATTATATTAATATTATATCTTAGTAATATTGTTTGTATGTATAAAACGAAGCATGGTGTTGGCGCGCGGGATTGAGAAAGTCGTCTGCTAGTGCGCGCGCACTTGAAGGGCTGACGGGCGTTGCCAATTTGTTTTTTTCATTTGAAACTCGAACGACTGAGATTTGAATCGCAAATATCTTGTAATTTCAACGAGTGTTGATTAGTTTAACTTGATTAGTTTGCTCTGTGCAAATTTGAAGAAACAATCACGCGGCTTGAGGTTTAACTATTAGACAAGCAACGTTGCCAATGGTTTGTTTTCCAATTTATATTCAGATTAATTATTCTGTAAGATTAAAACAGCAATGAGTAAATTAAGTTTTATGCGTATGGACTGTAATGTAGTGTAGGGTGCGACACTGAAAACCACGTGGTTTGGAGCATAAAGCGGCGTTGCCAGTTTGTGATTAACTTATTGAGCTTTCTCGACGACTTCTGAAGGTTCTAATTGAAACTGCAACTAATTGTCATTTAAACCTAATTAAATTAGTAGAAATCGAGAGGTTACGTGCGGTAGTCACGTACTTGTAAACCACGTGACTTCAGTTTACTTTCTCTATCCTTGGCTTGCAAAAGTTCGTCTGCTACACTGCTAGAGATATATGGCAGAATTGAAGCAGACGACGTCGTGCAAGCCAAGGGTAAGTGCCCAGAAGGCGGCGTTGCCAGTTCGTTTTAAAACGCGCGCTTTATCATTTGATCGAACTGTAAAGTCAAATAAATTAGTAAATATTAGCGATATTTTTTTTAATTGGTTAACTGTCGAGCTGTTTTGTATCGTATCATGTGATGTATAGACAGTTTTAATATTTGCGCTATTGGTCAGACAAAGGCCAGTCACGAAGTGCTGGTTGCATCGCAGCTGGCGGTTACCTTCACGTCGAGCAAAAACGCTCTTAACTTGTTTACAAAAGAAGCGTGGACCGGTGGGAATTTGTAACTGTGTAATACAAAACTTTATCCCATAAGAATGGGCGACAAAAAAGCGCATTCTTGTGTGAAGGGTACAAGACATGTGTTTTTGGCTCGTTTTGTTTTGATGTTCCGGAGAGGGGGCGGGGGGTGCTCAGATCCACTGTGGAATTGTGGAACAACTCGGTGGAACATTGGAACACGTGGTTGACGTGCAGGAAATTAAGCGCGGGATGATGATATGAATCGTGATTGGGAAACCGCAGTTTTCGACCTCAATTAGGCGCTTGTGTAGTGGAACAATGCACGTCCGGCTCGGCGCATGGAGTGACTACATGGTTGCAGAATAAGGTTCACGGAGAATTAGCCGCAAATAGCGCCCAAGTTTCTCTCGGCTTTTGGTTTTCACTTGGCTTTATTTTCACAGTTCGTAAAACACGACAGTGAAAACTGACTTGAAAGTTGCAGTTGAACCCGATTTCCATGACAAACTTGTAATAAAATTTAACTTGAATTTGAATGAATCTACATGAATGAATTTTTAAAGAAATTAATTGAATATCAGATCAGGAAGATGTTTTTTCTCAGTAAAATGGTTCTCTTGTTGGTTTGGGCGATAAGACTGCGGGGTGCCGTTGCCATGTTTGGTGAAACGTAATCGATGCTGGGCCTCGATAAAGTCGGCAAAAATGTAATTTAAAAATTTTCGTAACACTCGGTCAGTTTGTGATTAACGGTCTATTAACTTTTGCGCTTTTGTAAACTTCCGGCCAATTTGCGTCAGAGTGATTCATTTTCTTGTGAAATGTCAAATACTGATTAGTTTATAAATTATCGCGTATTAAACCTCTTACTGTAATTTATTATTTTTATTATTTACTATGGTTTTCTCTTTATTATGAATTCTTTATTATAATTTTGTTATATTGTAAGTGAATTATGTCATATGGAAGTTTATTTGTTGTATATGTCATCATGTTGCGATTGTGAATTAAGTAATTAGAATCATTTTATTTTGGAAAATAAAACCCCTTAATGTAACATTTAAACCCTTAAAGCCGTTAGCCTTTAATTAAATAATTAAGTTAATTAAATTGTGTTTATCTGGGAAATGAATAGGTTAGAAAAACGAGCGCGCGATGAACCGTGTAAAGCGCTTATCGACGGTGCTGACGAACGGAGACGATAGCAAGCTGATTGCCGGACTGCGGCCGGGATCCATCAAACCCAAGGGATCGGCCGATTCCGACTGGTCCACTACCGACGATTCCGCCGCGCCTGCGCCGCCGCCTCAGGTGACTCCCACGCGCCGGGAGGTTTTCTCGCTGGTTCTCTCCGAGATGAACTTGAACCGCAATGCTCCTCCGACGGCTGCTGACAAGCGACCGATCCTT
>JAIQCU010001668.1:0-19267 GCA_022114935.1 Leptestheria dahalacensis
CCTTTTCCCTCTTGCAGCCGTGCGTTGAAGAATCATTCTCCGCGGTCGTATTGAATTCCATCTATAATTGTACAGGTCCGTATTGTACGTAGGGAGGTTTTGCGTGGAGCAATGACAGTGGTTTGGTTTACTCTGGCGGAGAAGGGTTTGCTTTGATCGGAGGGGCAGAGAGGGAAATGTGTTGGCAGCATGCAAAGTATGTTTACCGAGGTCTTAGCTGCATATTGCGGTTCTATTTGCGTTCGGCCCTTACAAAGCGGAACTAACCGCAACGCTTCATGCACTACTGTTATTAATGTGTTAGCCGTAAGCTAGTAACTCGAGGCGTGCTAGAACGAGGATTCATCCATCCGCGACCTGTACCTTGAATTACGGATGTTACGGATGCACTTTTTCTTGTTTGGAGAATTTTACTCGCACACACACACACACAATGGCCATGCTCGCAACTCACGTTTCTTTTTGTTAACCTCTCTCTCTATCTTCTCTTCCTCTGTTTCTGTGTTCAATATGATTCCCTTTCCCAGAATTGCTCAAATTGTTCTCTTGGCGTGTGGATGTGTGTGCTTGCTTAGCCAGCTGAAACAAGAAGGGTTCGCTGCCCTTGGACATTCGCTAGAAAAAAAGTTCATTCTACGAATCTTTCGAAACGCTTCTCACGAACCCGAACCACGAAATGGTATAACCTCGGAACATCGTGATTCGCCGAAGTATAGACTCTGGGGCGGCTACCCAACAAACAGGGCAAACGTTTAGTGTCATGTTAATGTAATGCTGGCCTCTGTGCAAGTCTGAGCCATAACAGCAACTCATGAAGCTTGTGAAGCGGAATACAACAGTTGACGAGAGAGGGTGAGCGTCAGTCGGTCTGCGTATCACCATTAAACATCAACGTTTTTCGGGTTTTAGGTGAGCGCTGCATTCAAGTTAAATGGGGCGTTATCTTTTTTTTTCCTCTTGCCTTTCTATCTCTCGTTCTATCTCCGGTGCGCGCAATAACAGGAAAATCAGCATGAGGTCTAATTATAACATACGCTATGCGAGAAACTTTGCCACTGTTTATTTTGCATATGAATAGGCAAACCGCCATGTTGACGGTGAGTAACTTCATGCTGTGTCACACCCGGACATAGTTTCTCTTCAAGCCAACCGTTTCCACTTAAATGACATCCCACCCGCTACAAAGAGCCTCTCCGCTTTAGTACGGCATACACACTTTGGACCCCCCTCTACACACACACACACACACTTATACACACACACGTATATATATATTAGAACCGGAAGGATGTCCCTGTTCAATAGTGTGAAAAGAACAGAAAACGGAACTGACGAAAGAACCCGGTTCCATCAAGATTACCACAAGGGGTTTAAACCTGAAAACAAAGGATTACAATCACGATTCTCTCTTCACTGACGGGACCTACAAATTTCAGAAGAATACAGACTTGAGCACCAAAATTATTCTATGTTTTTATTTCGATTATAAATTGATCAAAACACTTTCTAATACGAATAGATATATAGGTAAAAAAGTAGAAAGCTAGGTTAGACTATCTAGATTATTATAGTAGATCTATTAGACAGGTAGGTAGGTAGACAGATAGACAGACAGATAGATAGATAGATAGATAGATAGATAGATAGATAGACAGATAGACAGATTGACAGAAAGACGGATAGATAGATAGATAGATAGATAGACAGACAGACAGACAGACAGACAGATAGATAGATAGACAGATAGATAGATAGATAGACAGACAGACAGACAGACAGACAGATGGACGGATAGATAGATAGATAAATAAGACAGATAGACAGATAGATAGATAGATAGATAGACAGACAGACAGACAGACAGACAGACAGACAGACAGACAGACAGACAGATAACAGATAGATAGATGTTTAGAATAAATTCACAGTAAAATAAAGACTCGTATCTAAGGAATGGAATTCCATATACAAATCTTAAAATTCCCAGTTAAGCTATAACCAAGATTGTAATGTACGCAAGAGAGGTTTTTAAAAAATCCTCCTTTACTAATAACGATTAAGCCTATAGGTTGTTTTATTCGAGACGTAAATGAGACGGTATCTGCCTGGCGCATAGAGAATGTCGTTGGGGGCCATGGCGATTTCCTTAGAGCTTCGCAAAACGACTCGGTTTTTATATGAGAATGCAAGGGCGATATAGAGGTGCCTTTTTTGTGGCCGGCCATTTCTAAAC
Source organism: Leptestheria dahalacensis (assembly GCA_022114935.1). Taxonomy (NCBI): domain Eukaryota; kingdom Metazoa; phylum Arthropoda; class Branchiopoda; order Diplostraca; family Leptestheriidae; genus Leptestheria; species Leptestheria dahalacensis. The sequence continues at coordinate 2,234 of JAIQCU010001668.1, forward strand.
AAGAGCGGAAGGAAGAGCGCAATTTGGCAACCTGTTACGAGTTCCGAGAATCACATAAACATTCGAGGATATGTTTTCAGACCTAAATGTATAGGGATCCGAAGAAAAAAGATACGTTGCAACATAAAAGCGGGAAGAATTTCTGTATTATCCGGTACGTATTGTAGCCTTCTTTTGTCGACATTAAACAGACTGAATATATCATATCAGCCAAGCCCTTGAACATCCTTGAACATCCTACTCCGTTCTAACTAAAAGTCTTTTGATACCGAGTCGCTTACCGGACAATTTACCATGCGTGACATGGGGCGAGCGACTGATACCCAAGTCTATACAGGATAATTCCTTTTTGCGAGGTCTTTGGTACGAGTCGCTCACGGTGGTAAATTCGTATGCATCAGATAGCGCGAGCGACAATATATCTCGACATGATTTGGATCTTTCAGTCTTTGACTTTGGAATCAGTGGCCAACAGAAGTAGTTTCAGCTGTTTCAGAGCTTTTACATGGCGGATGATCGATATAAGCTTTAAAAGTTGCGTAAATTTGTAAGACAATTAGCTAAAAAGAAGCCAGAATATGGCTGGCCAAAGAGGCTTTTCGACAGCAAAACACTGTTCCGGTGTCGAGAAATGAAAAGAGGAAAACAAACCTACCAATTCATTCGACTGGAAAATCTGGAACAACTTTTGATTGGCTTCGAGAGCTCTGTAATACTGTAGCGGACAGAATTAAGAAGCGACTAATGATATCAATTAATTATTTAATTAATATGATATTTTTCAGTTTACTTTTTATTAAAGGAATATATAAATTGCTCAGTGACTGAATTTATGATGGCCTTTATAGAATGTCTGGAATACTTTGTGTTAGTTGTTTATGTGGAAGCGAGAGAGAATGAGAGAAAATAAATTTTAACGCACCGTGCGTAATTTTTTTCTTGTTCCCCTTCTTTTCTGTTCTCATAGAACTTCTTTTGTTCCTTTTATTTAACAGAAATAATTTTCTGACAAAGCTCCCCATGCAGAGCGAGAGAAAAAGGAAAAGGAAAAGGGAGGCCTAGCCAAGGATTATCAAATCGATATTGTTGTAAGGGATACGTTATTTTCCTGGAAAATTCTTTTAAATGGCAAATATCTAAAAATATAAACCAAGCAGAATATCACAGCTCGAGTCTCTCTCCGTTTGGAAGAGACGTGAAGAGCGACAGATACCAAAGACGGTATGATTTCAACGGTTTTGCCCGTTCTGGCCCATTTTAGTGCATCTTTGGTATCGGTCGCTCCATTACGAATTCTTCATGTCATAGATAGGGAGAGCGACGGATACCAAAGACGGGATAGATTAGACGGTTTCGCCCGTTTTGGCCATTTTAGTTCATCTTTGGTAGCAGTCGCTCCCATTAAGAATTCTCCATGTCATTGATAGGGAGAGCGACTGATACCGAAGACGGAGTAGATTAGACGGTTTCGCCCGTTTTTGCTCATGTTGGGACATCTTTGGTATCAGTCGCTCTCATTAAGAATTCTCCATGTCATAGATAGGGAGAGCGACTGATACCAAAGACGGAGTAGATTATACGGTTTCGCCCGTTTTGGCCCATTTTGGCACATCTTTGGTATCAGTCGCTCTCATTAAGAATTTTATGTACTAGAGATAGGACGAGCGACACTTACCAAAGACGTACATATTCTTTCTCAAAATCGCTTTCGCATTCGTTTTTGCAAGTCGTCTTTGTACAGGTCGCTCTCAACGAGAATCTCCGTTAATCTAGTTCGGGCGTGCGACATATACCAAAGATGACTGAGATATTAATAGCTCGGCCTGTCTGTGGTTACTGTCGTTACTATCAAAAATCTTTCAAACGTTAATGTGAAACTCAGATTGATATGTTTCGTACGTATGGTGGTTTCCCTCGATCTGCCTTCAATACAAGAAAGAAATAACAGAAATGAACACGAAGACCGACCATATTCTATCAGTAAAGCAAAAGGCCTCGTTTCCAAGAGAGAGAGAAGGGAAGCAAGATGGAAAAGAAGAAATTAATGTCAATGATAGGCCTGGCGACTGATAGCACAGACTGGCGACTATTTAATATATGATGTGTGTGTCAGGCGGTATAAACGTGCGGCACACAACAATACATGTCTCTAGGTCGTAACCTCCGTCTCTTAAGCGGTAATAAATTGTCTGCCGTCCCGGCTACCGTTGCCTTCGCAACAATGCTTTTTCTCTCTCTCCCTGCACACCCGAAAACGACATATCCCATAGCCTGGAGAAAATTCCCAACAGTTTGAAACCAACGGTTTGTCCAACTGTTATGTACTCTCTTCTTTTGGATTTCTTATTTTTCCCAGAAGTAAATCTCTACGATTCTTAATTTTGTATCTGTATATATGACTATCTAACTCTGTCTGTTTGTCTGTCTGTCTATCTATTTATCAATCCTGTCTGTCTATCTATCTATCTATCTGTCTATCTATCTATCTACTACCTACCTGTTATCTTATCTATCTATCTATCTATCCATCTATCTGTCTGTCTGTCTCTACCTATCTATCTATCTATCTATCTATATCTATCTATCTATCTATCTATCTATCTATCTATCTATCTATCTATCTATCTATCTATCTATCTATCTATCTGTCTACTACCTATCTGTTTATGTTATCTATCTATCTATCTATCTATGTATCTATGTATCTGTCTATCTATCTGTCTATCTATTTATCTATCTATCTGTCTGTCTATCTGTCTATCTGTCTATCTATCTGTCTATCTATTTATCTATCTGTCTGTCTGTCTATCTGTCTATCTGTCTATCTATCTATCTGTCTATCTATCTATCTATCTATCTATTTATCTATCTATCTGTCTGTCTATCTATCTATCTATCTATCTATCTATCTATCTATATTTCCTCGCCATTTGAAACGATACGATTATAGGTCAATTATTATTGAAAACCGATCGATTGCCCTGGGGTTCTTCAACGTATCAAGTTAAAAGGTTCTAATTGGATTTATAATAGGAAAGATCAATTACTTAGAAGGGTAATCAGATTTGGAACCACTCGCCTCTTTGGTGGAAAAGCGTACAAGGGGAAAACGCCGGACGGGCTCGGGGAAGGGCGCTTTCTAGCTTTAATGCCAATTCGTGTCGTAAAAACACAACCGATAAGCAAGTATGAGCCATAAAAGCTAAACTGCAACATCATGCTGCGACATTACAGCTTCATCCATAAAGTTGCACTGTCCCTCGTTTTGGCCAAACACGCTGCGCTTGTTTATCCAACTTGCAATTCAATTCATTTTCACGGTTATTCAGTCTTCTCACAGTATCACTCGTATTAACCTCTTTTAAATTTAAGTACGGAGTAGTGTCAACAGTGTTTCCATTAACAGTACCGCGCTCTTATTTCATTGAAATCAATGAGGATCGACTAGTATAGTTAATGGGACCGTCGATGATTGTGTAGATTTCCATTGATTCGATTTTTATGGACATGGATTTGAGAGTGGCCTTCGAGGGGCCAGGAATGAAAGGAATGCCTTCTATTGGCTCGGCCAGTCGTGCTTATATGTGTTCACATTAGTGCCTCTCGAGCACACCCATATTGCGTAATCTTCCCAAAGATATATCGTGCTGGGGATCGTGTGTTGGGAAACACAAGAACCTCCGGGGTCAATCTTCCACAATCCGATCAGCTAGTCGGTGGAGCTTGAAAACCAAGTTGCCTGCATCTCGATAGCTCTACTGTAAGCAAAAGAAGACAAAAGAACCAACATGGTGTACTTCGCGTTTACGCATTCCTCAACACTGCATTCCTGGACAAAGTTGCGTTTACATGGCAAGAAGCTATGGGAGATTCATAAACATGCATTCTACCCTATAAAGAATAACTTGAGTAAACTATAATCAAATAAATAAAATTTTCTTTATTATATATAAATACAATAGATAGATAGATAGATAGGTAGGTACGTAGATAGATAAATTGATAGATAGATAGAAAGACAGACAATAGAGTAATGTGATACGTTGAAATTTGAAAACATGCTGAATGGAAATGAAATTTTCTGACGACTGGGCTAATCGTATTGTATGAATCCCCCCAGAGTACGTGAGCTACATGCGTGTTAAACTAATAAGGGTAAAAGATAATTAAGTTTGAGGGTTGCAACTTGAGGTGGCTGACGAGAAGAGGGGAAACTTGATTTCCCAATAAAATTTCCTTGTCAAAAGGATTTTAGAATCAATCGGTAACGAGAGGGGAATTTAAGAATCCCTCTCGCTTTAAGATAAGATTATTACAGGTCTGTGGATTGAGAGGGAAATGAGGGGTCTGGCGAAGAATGAGTAATACGCAAAATAGCAAACCTGAATGGGTGGACAACTTCTTCGAAACACTCTTCCAAATGTAGGGCTTTGGCATTATGACATCATGTCACGTGACTCTCCGTATATAGACAGATAGACAGATATTGATAGATAGATAGACAGACAGACAGATAGACGGGTGGATAGAAATATAAATAGATGGATAGACAGAAAGATAGCTTGATAGATAGATGGATGGATGGATGGATGGATGGATGGATGGATGGATGGATGGATGGATGGATGGATGGATGGATGGATGGTTAGATAGATAGATAGATAGATAGATAGATAGATAGATAGGATAGATACGATAGACAGGTAGGTAGGTAGATGAATAGATAGATAGACAACATGAAGAAGCCTGATTCTTAGGACCCCGTTTTGAGACTAGAATCGATGCTGCATTTGAAGTGGGCCAATAGAAGCGGGGTAAACTGCCCCCCCTCCACCAGCTTTACGTCAGAAGTAAAAATGGACCGAACAGCACGTTCAGCGGGGGCTTTCAACCGGGGGGTCTTCGGTTGCGTCGAATCGGAGTCGGTCTACATATTGGACTCGTTTCATTCCCTCACTCTCCATCCGAAGTTCCATTACCAAACTTCGGTGTTACAAAGTTCGCTGGCACTTAAAACCCTTGAATAGTTTTGTATCTGTCTAGCTACTCATGTATCTGATCTGTCGGCTTCCCTACCTGTCTATCTCTCTATCAATCAACCATCTATACCTACCATCTAACTACCTGCCTAACTGTATACCTACATAGCACCATATATAATACTCTTCTAACTGGAACATGTTCTATTTAATGTATCAGTTCATCTGTATTGTCACAGTAATGTCATCTACTTAGTTCTTTCTTATTATAGTACTGACATTTTACAGAACAAGGTATTTAGGTGGCATGAAGTGATACAAAGTCAAATCTTAGACCGTATGTGTATGTGGTTGTGTGTGTGTGAGGGGGAAACGTTTTGTCGAGGGGTGTGACAGTTGGCGCGTCGCGAGCCCTTTTGCCTCGGCACTGAAATTGGCAATGTGTAAATGTCAGTGTGGTCCGAAATCACTTCCGGTGTTTGCTCGACGGAGCGCAGTTTAATAGCGATTAGGGTACGGGGGTGGGCCAGCTTCGGGGTTCCAAGGAAAAAAGGGAGAAAAGGCGGGTCGTGTATGCGGACGTCGACGAGGTCCATACTACGGGCATCCAGCCACACACATATACACAGAGCCCCTCTGATTTATGATTATGGAACTAGTGCGGAAACGATATCTTCCATGTTGCGTCCTATAACCCCTCGAGCCTCTTTAGAAACTCTCCTCTTCGTTTGTGTATAACTGCGATGTGTTCCATTTGGCAGATTAACATCAACTTGCCTCTTTGCACTACGGACCCTGTATCAGGATGGAATGATAATCACTTTACAAAGCTGTCTGTGTAACTGGAAGGTCCCTACTTGATCTATAAGATGTAAACCATAAGTGGTTTAGATGGATGTGGATATATATTGCGTCGGTAGAGAGAGTTGGTAGTTAGACTGACAGGTAGATGGATACAATATGGATGGATAGATCGCTAGATTAATAGACAGATAGATAGATACATAGATAGATAGATAGATATAGATAGATGGATGGATGGTCAGGTATATGTAGATAGATGGATAGATAGATAAGATAGATGGATGGTCAGGTATATGTAGATAGATAGATACATAGATATATAGATAGATAGATAGATAGATGGGTAGATAGATAAGATAGATGGATGGTCAGGTATATGTAGATAGATAGATAGATAGATAGATAGATAGATAGATAGATAGATAGATAGATAGATAGATAGATAGATAGATACATAGATAGATAGATAGATAGATAGGTAGATAGGTAAATAGATAGATAGACAGAGACAGACACATAGATTGATAGATAGATAAGATAGACTGATGGATAGATAGTTAGATAGATAAATAGATAGATAGAACCTAGACTTTGGCCTCTTGTTCGAAAAGTGTTTAGCTAATTACTGAACGGGATAATCCTTTGACGCCCTCAAAGGAGAGAAAAATACATTTAAAAAAAAAAAACGGGTGAAAAGCTAAGGCCGTGTGATGTCTTAATTTAGAATGTAAGGCTTCTTAGACGAGCAGTGCAATATGAGATTAGCCCCAAGAAAGTAGGTTCCAGTGACATCTTAACACATCCACGCATCGACTTTTACGTCATTCGTGGAAGCCTTTTGGATTTGCCTCGTACAAAAAACCTTTTAGCCGTATCGGCTTGAATTCAAGTCTGTATACTATTTAATAGCCATTTGTTTTAACTAAACCCTATAACCCTATTTATCTAATTATCTATAGTTTAAGTATAGTTATGTAAATTAGTAAATAGTTATTTGTCGGTTGCTTTAATTCTGCGCTCGGTTATTTGTTTCCAGGGTCATAAAAATAATTCGAGACTAGCGAATCTGGCCATTAGTGGTTTGGCGGAAACTGCGGAATAATAAAAAGGTGAAGAATTAATTTCACTTGAGCACGAAACTGGCACATTTTTTTCTTTTTCCTCGCTCCTTTTCCTCTGCGGATTAGTTTTTTAGTGTCGTCCCAAATGGGTGTTATTGTGAAGTGCAGTAAAATAGTAAACTGGGAAGCGAAAAAATATGCCCTCAAATTGCTCCATAAAAAAAATTCGTCTGCTGTAACATGTGCGCACTGTGAAGCTTCACAAGACATAAAATGAAATCTCCTCCTTCCTTTAAAAAAAATACCTTTGGAAAATACTATGTAAGTTGTAATGAAAAGTTAATCTTAACTCACTTGTATGCCGTACACAAATAGTAAGATTAGATTAGATTAGATTAGATAGAAAAGGTATGATACCCAGAATCTTCAAGATTCCTGAGGGTCAGCAGTACCAGTAAACGAGCATTTTATATATCTGTCTGTCTATGTATGTATGTATGTATGTATGTATGTATGTATGTATGTATCTATCTATCTATCTATCTCTCTATCTATCTCTCTAATCTATCTATCTATCTATCTATCTATCTATCTATCTATTTATCTATCTATCTATCTTTATGTATCTATCTCTCTATCTCTCTATCTCTCTATCTCTGTCTCTCTCTTTCTCTGTGTATATATCTATCTATCTATCTATCTTTATGTATCTATCTCTCTATCTCTCTATCTATCTCTCTAATCTATCTATCTATCTATCTATCTATCTATCTATCTATCTGTCTATCTATCTATCTATCTATCTATCTATCTATCTACCTATCTATCTATCTATCTATCTGTCTATCTACCTATCTATCTATCTATCTATCTATCTATCTTTATGTATCTATCTCTCTATCTCTATCTTTCTATCTTTCTATCTGTCTCTCTCTTTCTCTATCTATCTATCTATCTATCTATCTATATCATCTATGTATCTGTCTATCTACCTTCTCCTATCTCTGTGTCTATCTATCTATCTGTATAGATGTATGGAGAGAAATATTACCCTTCAGTTTCCTATTACTGATTCTTAAACCTTAGAGTTCCAATCCTTTCAGCCACTCCTATCTTCAGTCTATTCTACTACTACAAAAACTTATTAGTAAATCAGTCTAAATGATTTCGTTCCTAGTACATACCCACTCATACGGTAGTTTGAAAGTTACTTTTCCATGGAAAATTCATGAGAGAAGGAGAGAGAGAGACAGAGAGAAAGAGGAAAAATGATGGAAAGAAACAAGTTAGAATGGGAAACGTTTCTTTGGTAGTAAATTGGTTTATGGAGAGAAGCGCGGGCACGGCAGCGTAAAAATTCACCCAGGGCTTTAGAAATGAACGGACTGTGCGGCGGACGTGTTGTCGAAGAAGTTTCGCCCGGCAAAATGTTGCGCATTTTAGTAGCTCGGTAAATCACTGTTGGCATTGATTGGTCCCTCAATCCCCAATGGCAAAAAAGATTCTTTAAAAAAAAATCCCTCTCTCTCTCTCTATCTATCTATCTATCTATCTATCTCTTCTCCCCTCCGGCTCTCTCCTCTCGTTTTGCAGCAGAAAAGCCCCGGTCGTCTTCGGCAATCATCGCCAAAAATCAAACAAACTTTTTTTTACGATCAATTTCAGCTGACTTGATTCCACCTTTCGACTTTGGGTCCCTCACTATACTATCCGTGTGTGTGTGAGCGCGCCGTGTAGCCATTTTAAGCTGAAATGGCCTCGCAGCGCCTCGGGGCAATTCTGAAGCCTCGTTAAAAAATTGATGCAAGCTCTCGGATTGGGTGCGTCGACTGTGCCGAGTCGTAATTTTTTTCTACATCGCCGGATCAAGAGTGGCAACTTGTGACCCGAAGCCAACTTTATTTTACGACTAACCAGTCATGTTTACGACTCGGGGTCTATACTCGCCGTACCAACTTTTGCGTTTCCATAAGGCCGCTTCACCGATCTTACCGTAAACTTGTGAGAAAGTCGAGTTGTAACCCAGTTGGGATCTGAAATCGAATCATAATCTGTTTTCCGACTCGGTATAGGAGTCAACTTGTAAGCAGTTCTAGTATACGCAAGTCAACTCGATGATTATGTGGACGCCCGACTGTATACCTCCAATTCGCAAAGTCGACTTAATGTAGGAAGTAAACCCGATTGCGATCCTTTTCCAACTTTATGCAAATCGACTGTTCTATAGCAATCTTTACGGACAATCGCCAATCTCGAATATCTAGATCGGCCCGCCTAAGACCTATTGGTGGCTGCTGATCCTACTTTAGTACACAACTCAACTCGGCGATGATGTAGAAGTCAACTTTTACTAGCAGTTCCCAAAGTCGAGTCGCTGTAGGTATTTTCGACGGATATCGACATTTGGTCGAGCATAGGGTTAAGGATCGTCAACTCGATGATAGTTTTACTTGCGATTCTCAAAGTCGAGTCACTGTATCAACATTTGGTTGAGTACAGGGTTTAAGATCGGCGATTGATAGTTACAGTTATCGCAAAGTGCAAGAGGTCTGTCGACTATGTATATAAATAGAGTCGGATTTTTTTTGTTGCAAAGCCAGGGAAGGGGGGGGGGGTTAGTTGAGTCGGGTTTTTCGGAGGGGGGGGGCATAAAGTTTGAGCGAGGGTGGGTTTGTGTTTCTTGTGCCGTGCCGCGAACTATAAAAAGTGAAACTTTGCGTGCCTTTTGGAAATTAACTGCCGTAACGAAACACAAGACGGGGAGTGCCATAAAAAAATGGCAACGCTGCATGTGCACAGTTAACACAAGGACCCTCGTTTTCATTTGCCTTTAATGCTTAAGAAAGTCGAGTAATCGATGTCCTTAACAGAGGCTTCATTTTTCTACCCGTTCCCATGGTGTCGTGTTTTTAATCTTCTCTCCGTCCTCCCGTACCTTTCTTTGTTGATATATATTTATATACTAGGGTTGTGCGATATTCGAAATCTGACATATCGATATTTTCGACACTATATATCAAATCAAGATTTAAAATATCGTATCAGTAAAAATATCGATTTCACAATTTAAAAATATCGACGAACCGATACGATATATTGTATCTCGGTGAAAAAATATCGATACTATTTTTATCGATATCATATCTTTTCCCAACAAGTATCGATATTTTCGATACGATATATCAAATTTGCATGCAAAATCGATATCGAAAATTTTTCGATATCAGGATATCCTTTTCAATACGAAATTCGATACGATGTATCGAGCCAAAATTAATCGATATATCGATGGTTCGATATCGAGATATCGGTACAACCCTGATGTATACATATAAATGTATTATTTTAGCGATATCTGTGGTTTATATGGCATTCCTTGCCTGAATCGAGAAAGCTTCCAGAAACCAATTTAGCTAGTTTCCCAACCAAGCAGCAGTCTTAAGAACCCCATTAAGAGGTCTCGGAATCTGGAAACAGTCGAAAGCATTAAACAGTGGATCATTAGCATACAAACTGCTGAGAAATGTTTGGTTTCCTTCCTTTCTGCCTAAAAAGTTGGGAAGTTGGAAAAAAATGCGACTAAAAGTAAGTCGGACAATAAAAGCGATTGGGGTTCTAGATTCAACATTTATTCGTCAAGTTTCGAATCGCCTTTCATTCAAACTATCAAATCGATACAGTCGTTATCGACCTTATAGCTACCAGTTGTTATTCGATGTCGTATTCTGTTGGATTGTCATTTCCGGCCTCAAATCAGCAGTTTAACCATGGACTGAATTTACTTTCTAAACCAAAATACACTTTAACCAATTTCACTGAACCCGACTTTAGTTGCCAACAATAGCAACTCGGTTGGATTGGTTAACCTTGAAATCGAGCTGCTTCGCGCTGATAGTATTTCACGCCTTCTTTGGGTAGTCAAATCATGTGCGTGTCCGACTCAATCAAGTTCAATTTAACCCTCACCCCTCTTGCAGTTGTGTCCATTTCGGTGCTCCATCACTCCCCCATTGAACAGCGACGCACTATGAAACCCCGTGCACAAATGTTGCCAATATAAGGAAGCAACACTGTCGCCATACACACAATTGGTAATCAATAATAGACTGCCACGGACACTCTATTGATTTCTATATCTATATTAAAAGGTACTCAAGCCTGGACAGGCCAGTTTCCCAGAAGACCAGCTATTTCTCCTTTCGACCAGCGACATTTTACCTTAACCTTTATTCGAATCAGCTTAGTAAGTAGGTGGTTAACATCAATACCAACTTATGGATACAGGGTTTCCATATCGCTGTATACGGACGTGGGTATAAAGGTACAGTCATGCTGAGGAGGAAAGTTGATTTCTTATCTCTCCTACAGTTTCAAAGATATAACAACCCAAAAATTACCGAAGATAGACCTAGTAGTACTTAAGACTCTTGTAAAGTTTCGTTCCAATCAGTTTGTAAGTTTTGCTAAAATAAAATCTTAAAGGTTTATGAATGAAATATTTTTTCCCCATTCAGGATGCGTTTTTTGGGCTATAGTAATACAGTTTGTATAGAGGTGCAATTGTGTATAAAATAGTTATATCATTATATAATAGAGCATTGAAAAAAGAGGTTCTTGCTAGTTAAAAGTTAATCGCTTATGGCGCCCACGTTTTCAAAGATACAACATTTAAAAAAATACCGCACATATAACTAAGAGTACTTTACACACAAACCAAATTTCATCGGAATCGGATTGTTAGTTTAGCCAGAATAAAATTCGAAAGTATACGGATGACTTTGATTCCTCACCGTTCGTGTTTTTTTTTTGGCTGGCTAGCTAACTACGTTTCCAGCTAACCAAGAAATAATTCTAAAACATTGATCAGTAGTAAGTGTTTTGTAGTACATTATATCTAGTAACTAAGACTGTACGTATAGGTTTTCAAACTGCCAACAAAGTGACTAGTTTTAGTAGCTAGCCCCCCTATGGTCCATGACAGAGTCGTTGATCCGCGGTTCTGATCCTCTCTGGGATGTGTGGGAAGCGAATTTCATTGAGCAGAAACGCTGTCAGGCAAAAGCGAGAAAGAAGAAAGAGAGACAGGGAAGCTCTATGACATCCACGACACGCCCTTAATAGAAATTTTCAATAGCCCCAGCTGCGACTGGCTGTCATCGGTTAACCTCAGGACCCTACCAAGGTCAAAAATTCCTGTCTAAGGTCACCACTGAGAGGAGGAGAGGAGGGTCATCTTAGGTCACCTGTCCCCTGCTCCACGGTACAAAGTAGGTTTCCCCATTGATACGAAATCTCTGACACCTTTTTTCGGACTCGCTGGTTCTCTCTTGTAGAGGATTGAGCCGGGACAAAAGCAACCGAGGAATCGACCCTGTCCTTTTCAATGAAAGAAAACTACCAGCCCTCTAGCAGAACGCATCAATGTTCAGCCGGATTTGCTACCAAAGCGCCGGTCACAAACTGATTGAGTTAAAGAGAGACACCGTCTCGGATTAACCCACCGTCGACAACCTTAAAAAACAACAACAAGAAAAAACCACTAAGCCTCAAAGAGATATAACTGAATCTTGATAAAACTAAATGTAATTACGTTATCTTTGATGACTAGCTTTTTTGCTAGTTCAGTAATTTAACAAGTTTGTAAAGTTATAGTAGCTACTCTTTGCAGTGGGCTAGTAACTCTACTAGCTGGTAGTAAGGACCGGACTGCAACTAAGTTATAATTAGTAACCTGGAAGCTAATCATTACAACTAGCTCTGGGCATTTTAGTACCGAAACGGCTAGCTTGTTTGCTACTTTAGATATTTTTACTAACTGGATAAGTAATGATCTCTTGCTAACTTACCAACTGGCCTAGCTGCTAACGGCTAATATACCAAACGACCGGTTAGCTCATTAACTAAAAGTAGCCTCACCGATTCACCTAACGTAATGGTTGTATTACATCTATGGATCATTTCAACTTTAAGATTTTATTCCAACTAAACTTACCAACCGATTTGTATGAAACTTTACTGGTACATAAAGTACTATTAGTTCTATACTCAGTATTTTTTTGGTTGTTGTATCTGTGAAAACATGGTTGCCAGAAGCGATCAACTTTTCCCCTTTTTTTGGTAAAACTGTGCAGACTGTACAAGGGACGCGGGGCAAAAGGGTTTTTGAAGAGATTGCGGGTGTGTGGGCACGGCAACGAGAGGATTGAAGATGATTAGGTAGCAATCAAGCGGGAAACGTTAGCTATCTGAAGCAGTTGAATTTACGAGGACCCCCGGTTTGAGCGGGGCGTTACGCCTTTGGCTGCAGTTTGTGCGTCGATAACGAGGCCGTAAACTGATTTCTATCAGAAAATGAAGTTGCAGCCCCCGCTTCTTGGCCCTTACCCCCTCCCCCCCCCCGCTTTCACCCTCCCTCTTGTAGCATATAGCATTAACGGAAGCAATTTGCCCTAGTAGCCCAAGTATCGACCCCGCACTGTACAAAACGACAATTAAACCCAAAGTGTCATTCCGTTTTCCTCTTTTCATCCTTTCAGTACCTATCTGGTTTTCTTAAATAAGATGGTATTATGAAGTGTTGATTAAATGAATTAAGTATGATTAATCAAAATATTGTTACTAGCATATATTCGGCACAGATCTATTTTTAAATCTATGTGATAAGTTTTTCAAAGCAGAAGAGTATCCCCATGCACAATTCAGACCAAATTCAGACATCTTACTCTTCTCGGTTTCAGTATCACTTTCAGCATGTGTTTGCTGGTGGAATTGGCCCACATCCAGCACTTTCAGTACGTTGAAATCAGATTCAGTACGATTAAGCATGCGTGGCAGCAGGTCGCACTTGGTCGGTTCTCATCAATTTTCTTACATTCAACAGCAAGAAGCATGTTCAGCACATAGCAGTATGCGAATCAGTAGGTATTATAATCACACATATGATTCATTGTCATACTTGTTCAAGATATATATATATAGATAGTAAATGCTACATGTAAACGACTTTCAGTTTGGAATCGAATGATGTGACATCACACGCCATCGCATTTGACTGCGATGGACGCAGGATCCCCCCTTTCAAGCGTTCGCTCCCTACTTGAATCAAGCACTGCAGGCAACTATTCTATTGCTGCTTTAATGAACTTAATTAGCATGAAGTCCCTTTGAAGTGACTTCCTCTCTGTGACTCTTATGTGGTTCAAACCGTATCTCGATTGCCTTTGCCATGCCCTCGTAAACGGACAAATGATTGTACCCAAAAGGACACCAAGATAACCAACTATGGAACAAAAACGTCTCAATCATCTGCACTGAAACCTACTGATTACCCCACTGGATGGTAAAACAGGATTGACACGTGTCAGTGGATACAAGCTGCTAATTGACGGAAGCTTACGGTCCTCAAGGATATTGATGACCCTCTCTCTCTTAGCGCCGTATACGAGATGAGGACATCCGCACGAATGAATTCGCGGAGAAATGTGCAAATTTCAGTCAAACGGACCATTTTTCATTGAAAAGTGATCCACGGGTAGGGGCCTGGCGTTAATTGATGTCACTTGACGTCAAATCTCTCGGCCCCCGGTACTGTTTCGGCGCCCAAATCATTTTTCACTTCCGCGTCAACTGACGTCTATTGATGGATTCTTCGGGGCGGTGTCTGATTGACTGCGGATTATTTCCGAGCATTAGCCGGGCCAGACATGTCGTATACGAACACTGCGTTTTCCGCCTGTAATCTCTCGTTGCCGAGATTATGTTCCATAATACCAGGAATTCATTACCAATATGGGGTCACTGATGTTATCGTTAAACTTAACAGCGCTGTAATTGTTTCTCTAATTGCTAATACCGATAGATACAACCGTGATACACAAAAAACGTCTTAGTATTTTCTCGTGCTAAAATCTCGTGCTAAAATTAACATATGTGTAACGACCCTCATGGAAAAGTCGCTACCATGGAAACATGTATTTTACCGGCCCCAACTTTAACCGGTCAGTTACCGTACGATTACCGGTACTCTGTCAGCCAAGAATCGGCAATGTTACGGGTTATGGCCAGTGAAATGCAAGCTACAGAAAAGCCGGACTTTTACCGGCTTTGGTCCCGATGTCTGGCAGTTAACCGGAATCGGTGATAGGGTATACGGGTCAGGTATACTTCGACCAATAATAGAAGATACACCGTCGGTACAAACACGGAAACTATCGCATGTAAGATGATGTAATGAACTGTATTGTGGGTTTGACGCAATACTTTAAGTAATATCATTTGAAAAGTATGGACGTGGGGTAAAAAATGCAGCTTGGAAACAGTGGCGCATAAAAACTGGGTGCGTTGCGTAGTGACGCACCGCCAAGTATAGAATTGCAATTGGGACACACAACCAAAAGAAAAGAAGAGAACTCTTTTTTCGCCTTATTTTTTTAATCTTCTGCTTAATATACCCCCGCGTGTTTATTTTATTCGTTTCTTTTTTCTGGCTTGTGGCCGTCGACTGTTTCTTCTTTAATGCATCAGCGTAAAGTCATTTTTTGTGCCCAGTGTTGTGTGTGTGGCAAGTTACTTCAATTTCTTACGTACGTTTGGCACAAAACATGACTTTAGCTATCATTAGTCAAACAACAAAGATAGCGTTCAGACTGACAAGCTGCTCATTAGCGCACCGCCATGTTTTCCTACATGGAAGGATTAGCAAAAAAAATTATCCTTTCTTTAACATAAATTCGACTTTCCCTGTCGTCTTATATGAACATAGTACGATATCTCGTAGTAACATTATAGATATAGCGTACTCTAGTTTGTGCCCTAGATTATAGGGATGATAGTATCTATCTATATCTTATGATGAAACTAGTTGTTATTGGTATGCTAATACCATCAATCTATGAACATATTACAGGTCTATAGGCTGTTGAATGTGTAGTATTCAGTATGCTATTCAGTATCTTTATTTTTTTAAGGAAGAAAAAAATCTACGGTTGATATAAGACCTGGATTTGAGCTGTATTGGTACTAAGACAGTTTGGTGCCGGTTGGAAATCCGCTGGAATCCTTCCAAGAGTGCGCGTCCTTTTCAATATGTCCTAATCCTTGCTCTAGCTGACAGCTTTTGGCTACATCTTTTCATGGAACACCAAAAGGATATTTCGCTGTCACAAGCAGAAAATTCCATCGCTTTTTTCCCCGTCCTCGTCCCTTTCCTTCTATAGTCTGTGTACAGGGAATTTTCAAATTGAATGCGAAGTTGACCCACTTTTAAGTTCAGTATCTATCTATCTGTCTGTCTATCTGTCTATCTATCTATCTGTCTATCTATCTATCATCTATGAAATTCCTTTTTCAATGTCGGTTTTTTTGCTGTTTCTACATCATTCCCATTGAACAAACTACCGTAGTTTGAAAGGTCCCTGACCTATGGGAGACTACAAATGTCGTCTGCTGTAGAGATACTTCCCCCTTCATGTATATTAAATATTTCTTGGCTTGTTTCTTTATTATTCCTAGAGGCAATGTGTCGAGCCGAGACGTGTTTTCGAGATGAGTGTCGGGAACTCATCACATGTGACCATACTCGGTCACCACTAACGTATATACACACATGCCAGTGCCTACAGGGATGAAAAAATACACATATCTTACAGAAAGTTGGGAAGACAGATAGATGGATAGATGGATAGATGGACAGATAGATAGATGGATCGATGGATGGATAGATAGATAGATGGATAGATGGATAGATGGATAGATAGATAGATAGATGGATAGATGGATAGATGGATAGACGGATAGATGGATAGATGGATAGACGGATAGATGGATAGACACATAGATGGATGGTTAGATGGACAGATGGATGAAAGCCGCACATTTTATCTTTGAAGCTGCAATAGGGACTTGGTATTTCTTTTCTGGTATCTCCGGTGCATCCCTTTTTTAAAGCCTTTCTCGCAGCTTTTTTCCAGTTGTTTACGTCAAGAATTCTACTTACACACAGAAGCGAAACAAAAGCAGGATGTTAGGGTGGATCCAAGGAATAGAAGAGAAAAAATTCTGCAAAACAAAAAAACCGTGTAGCCTGGGAAATTGGACCACCGTGCTGAAACATCTGTACTGTATCATCGTGAGTGACAATAGAAACTCCCTTGCGTGCAATGACGATCCGCATTGGGGGGTGGGGGGTGGAG
>JAIQCU010001669.1:0-17666 GCA_022114935.1 Leptestheria dahalacensis
AGGTAGATAGATGGATGGATGACAGATGGATAATAGATAGACAGACAGACAGGCAAGACAGATAGGTAGATAGATAGATAGACAGGTACCTAGACAGACAGACAGATAAATAGATAGACAGAAGACAGGTAGATAGATGGATAGAAGCATATATATATAGATAGACAGACAGACACATGTAAAAAGATAGATAGACAAATCGAATGTAAATAAATACAGGCAGATATACAGCTAAACATATAGATAGATAGACAATACTTAAGGTGTTAGATCTCCCCCTCTTCAAGGGAACAGGGGTGAAATACTTGCCTTGGATCTTTGGTGAATGCGCTCCGTCTGCGCATCTTTCGATTCGGTCGGTATGTCTCTCCTCCACACGCGCACAAAGATCATGACGTAGCAGACGGTGATGAGCAGCAGTGGAAGCAAGTAACAAAACACCAGATTGGCCACTACGAAGTAAACGCGGTCGGCGAAATCACTGGGCCAGGTTTCCATGCAAACGGCCACTTGGTAGCCGTCCCGGTTGAGCGATATAAACACCACGTTGAAATAGACCGGCCAGGGTATCGTCGAGGCCAGCGCCACCAACCAGATGATGACGATCATTCCGCGGGCGATGCGAGTGGTGATTTGAAACTGCATTGGGAAGCATATGGCCAAAACTCTGTATTCAAACAAAATCGATCCATTATTAAAGTTTATGAAGGTTACAATTTTGCTGTCCAGCGATTAATACCGAACTTAAATAGATAACTAATTTTTGATATCGAATTAAAAGTTTGTGATTTCACTAGCCAAAGTCGTTGAAGACGACAGGCCTTGTGACGTGCCATTCTTTTCACGCGATGATGTCAAATCCTTTTCTTTTTTTTGATATTCTCATTTGAGCCATTCGAGGAAATGACGTCGAATTATTCCCTGTCAACGGACGTCTGATATCGATCGCTTTTCCATCAGAAAACAACACCGACTTGTGACTTACACATTAATGATTAAACGTCAATCAATCGTTAATTTAATAGTTGTTAGTTTAATAGTATAGTTAATAATTAACTTACTAGTATCATCATACTGTCCATGTATTATACGGTTAAACGTTCTCAATCAGTTCTGCATAGTACTCGTTAATTAAGGTTAACAGGCAATAAGATTAAATTTAATTATCGATTAAGTCTGCAAAATATGTGTAAATTGAGCTTCCAGATTAACTGCAGTTATCATTAATTAACCTTTGTTAGTTTATACGCAAGTCGTATCTTAATTTATGACTTAATTGATAGTAGCAGTCATGAAATTATTGCAGTAATTACACGGCTCCTGTTATTACCTCTTAGCTGCGATAACTAGCTGCAGTTAAACATCAGCAGGGTGATTAACTTTAGCCGAATATCACCCAAATGCCAAATGTCAACGAAACGTATAAAAAGCGTAGAAAACATCAAAACAACATATAAAGATAGACAGATAGATAGACAGATAGACAGACAGACAGATAGATAGATAGTTAAACAGAAAGATAGATGGATAGAGAGATAGAGAGATAGAGAGATAGAGAGATAGAGAGATAGAGAGATAGAGAGATAGAGAGATAGATAGATAGAGAGATAGATAGATAGATAGATAGATAGACAGATCGACAGACAGCTAGATAGATAGACAGACAGACAGCTAGATAGATAGACAGACAGACAGATAGATAGATAGAGAGATAGAGAGATAGATAGATAGAGAGATAGATAGATAGATAGATAGATAGATAGATAGATAGATAGATAGATAGATAGATAGATAGATAGATAGATAGATAGATAGATAGATAGATAGATAGATAGATAGGTAGATAGATAGACAGATAGCTAGATTACAGGTAACATTTAATCATCAATCAAGTCCTTCAAATATTTGTCGACTGAGCTTCCAAAACACGTTATCTTAATCACAGCCTCTATAGTTGAACTGTATTTAACTTAATACATATATATATATATATATATATAACATACACAACTTAATTATAGTGGACGTCATGCAGTTATTACAGTTCATGCTGCAGTAATTAGCTTTAACACCCTATCAACTTTAACCGACAAGTATGAAGAATCAGAAGGATAAACAAGCGTCGAAACCTACTAGTTTTTCCCCACTCTTCCGTCCCTCGCTTCTTCCCGAGTCATTTTGTCGCCTACGTGAAAGAACCAAGGGTACCCAAGCTATAGGTACCCAGCAAAACACTGTCATCAATGTAAAAACCAATGGGGAAAAAGCGTCCTTGTAGTCAAGAGTGATTCCTCCACAAAATGATGGAAAGATATCTTTATTCAAGACGCTTCGACACTGAAATCAACTATACTCTTGTTAACACTGACTATTCAAGGCTAATTCATGTGTACACAGTCTAGAGCAACAAAAAACCGGTTCTAACTGGTAGGAAATGATGGATCCTTTTAACTTTAGGATTTTATTCTGGCCAAACTATCAATCCGATTTCAAT
This sequence comes from Leptestheria dahalacensis, assembly GCA_022114935.1. Taxonomy (NCBI): domain Eukaryota; kingdom Metazoa; phylum Arthropoda; class Branchiopoda; order Diplostraca; family Leptestheriidae; genus Leptestheria; species Leptestheria dahalacensis. Next base: position 2,495 of record JAIQCU010001669.1, read on the forward strand.
GAAACTTGACTAGCCGATAAAGTGCTACTAGACGTACATTTGGTATTTTTTGGGCTGTTATATCTTTGTAAACTTGGCTGCCATAAGCGATCAAACCCCAGCAAGAAGCCTTTTTTGATTGCTCTAGACGGTACCGGTATTTTGATTGGAACAAGGTAGATTACATTGAACTGTACTTACCGATCGAGTGTAACAGCGACCAGACTTTCCACCGAAGCCACCACCGAGACTCCTTGAACGTAGGCCACCAGTTTGCACATGACTTCGCCAAGTACCCAGGCTGCAAATTCAATACGATAGTTACATCAAAAGCTAATAGATTATTCATAAATTTTGAATAGGATTATATAATTTAACGTATAGTAATTAATCAGTGTAATATAATACACTTACATGATGTTACTAACTATCGGTATCGATAAGATTCGCAACTGAAAAGTGCTGTGGCGCGGTGGATTTTCTACTGAGTGTAATTAGGACCGAAATCCTCTTCCGTGAGCAGCAGAACATAAATTGATCAAAATTGATCAAGATTAAGCGAAATCCAATAAACCCTATGAGGATCTATCAATCGATATCCGGTTTTAAAAGTATCTCAATAACATTTAGTTATTTAGATATCTACTATACTTAAGAATATAATAGTGAGCAACATGAACGGCTCTTGATAGACATGATCCTTTAAATTTACTAGGCGCACTAGGTCCAGTCTAGAGTTTAAGAAAAAGTGTTCTTGCTGAGTAAAAGTTATTTGCTGATTACACCCGCAGTTTTAAAGTTAGAGCAGCCCAAAATTTACCTACAGTAGACCTAATCGTACTTAATACACTTGTTAAATTTAATTGAAGTCGGCTCGTTACTTTTACTGCAATTAAATGCCAAAGATTAAGAATTACAGCAATTCGCCCCATTGTTTTCCTCTTGGACTGTACACATACACCGTCAATTACGCGATCCAGATGAGCGAAATAGAACTTTACTGTTTCAAATTTACTTCAGGATCTTAGAAAAATGTCTATTTTACTTTGAAATGACAAAAAAAGGTATCAGGTTTCCGCTTGGTGTGAGTATAGGACCTTGACATTGTGCCAGCGTGGGTTTCGTTTTTGTAGCACGATAAAAGCCATAGTATATATGTTTAAAACCCACCCTGATTTGAACATTCAGTATGTCAGTATGTAGCAGTTGCTTATTCAGTATGTTCAGCATGCTGAAATCAGCTTCAGCACGATTAAGCATGTGTAGTAGCAGGTCGGACTTGGACGTTTCTCATCAATTTTCTTGCATCCAGCAGCAAGAAGCATGTTCAGCATGTAGCAGCATGTGATTCAGTAGGGACAGGGCATGTTGAGTTTTGCATTGTGAAGGTATTTCAGATGAACTAAGACTGTATACTGAAGGTTTTTGTGGAAGTCAATTTAGAGATGTTGAGAAACTTATCGATGCTGAGGGAGTCGCAGAATGAAGGTTAAGAAAGCAAGGGAACTCGTTTAGATGTCGCCCGACTGATACCCTGGAGATATGGTAAAGCGTCCACGTCTTTTCTGCCCTCTGTTTGGCCGTGTTTTACTCTCTCTTTATCTGTCTATCTGTCGATCTGGTTATGTACCTAACTATCCATCTATCTATCTGTCTATCTATATCTATCTGTCTACGACTGGCCGCCTGTCTATCTGTGTCTGTATCTGCATCTATCTAACTATCCACCTACACAATCTATTTACTTACCTACCAATCAATCCAACTACCTACTTATTGTCTATTACTTTTCTGTCTGTCTGTCTATCTATCTATCTTCCTATCTATCTATCTATCTGTCTGTATGTCTATCTATCTGTCTATCTAGCTATCTCTCTATCTATGTATCAATTAATCTGACTATCTATATATATATATCTATCTGCCTATCTATCTATCTATCCACGTATCTAGCTTTCTAAGTATCCATCTGTCTATCTATCTGTCTATCTATCCGTCTATCTGTCTATCTGTCTAGTTTATCTATTTATCTGTCCATCTGTCTATCTGTCTAGTCTATCTATATATCTATCTATCTGTCTATCTATCCGTCTATCTGTCTATCTGTCTAGTTTATCTATTTATCTGTCCATCTGTCTATCTGTCTAGTCTATCTATATATCTATCTATCTGTCTATCTGTCCATCCATCCATCTATCTATCTATCCATCCATTTATCTATCTATCTATCCATCCATCTTTCTATCTAGTTATCTATCTGTCCATCTGTCTATCTATCTATCCATCCATCTTTCTATCTAGTTATCTATCTGTCCATCTGTCTATCTGTCTGTCTATCCATCTATCCATCTATCTATCTATCTATGTATCCATCTATATACCTATGTCTCTATCTATATATCCAACTATTCATCTAGTTGTCCATGTACCTCGATGGTGATACCCTTGGTCGCAGGTTTGGTATCCGAAATCCCTTCGCTGCGATCGTATTTCACGCAAACAGAGACATCCCACATACTCCCAGTAATTAGCTCGTATATGAAGAAAAAATATGTACACAGTACTATACTAATTACTTCAAACGCACCCTACGCAAGTTACGCTAATACAACACATGCATTGACACACAAGACGTACAAGTATACCAACCATCAGTAGAAATACCAAGACACTAAAGATTACTTCGTTACGCACTTTCACCATCGATATAGTTTATGTTTAAATTAATTTAACTAGCAATTAATTTTAATACTAAATGATATAAAAACATAGCCAACATGATTTATGGCAATCCGTTTAAGTGTTTAAGATGATGAGAATCTTACGGAGGAAAATGTTGGATAGCAGCGTTGCCGGCAAGCAGAATAGCACGACGAGGACATCAGCGATAGCCAGGTTAACGATGAAGTAGTTGGTGACGGTTTTCATGCGCGGGGTGCGATGCACCACAGCCACGACGAAGCAGTTACCGACCAGCCCCAGCACGAAAACGGTCACATAAGCGAAGCAGTAGACCAGAGTAATGGCGAACGAGTGTCGGTAGAAAGTGTCCTGATCCTCGCCGGTTATCGTCTGGTTCGTGTCCCAGGAATTGACTGTCAAATTCACGCTGCCAGAACCATTTGAATACATGACAGCTGGCTTTTCTTCTCGAACCAAAAGGCGGACGCACGAGAAACGAGGGGCCAAAATCTGTGTTTCAAGATCCAAGTCTCGTTAATACTATTTACAACTGAATCGAATTACATTGCAATTAGCTTAAAATAAAGCTTAGTGATTAGTATTAGCTGATGCATTTACAGATGTGTAGGTACTGTATATACTATAGATATTTCATTACGTATTGTATCTATCTATCTACAGTAATCTATATGTACTATTACTACAGATGTCTGTCTATCTATCTATCTATCTATCTGTCTATCTATAATGACACATCTAGCTTTTAGGAGATAGTACATAACTCTAGTGAGGTGTAAGTTAATTGACATGTTAAGTATAATTATTAGTTATAGAGTTTAAGTAATTATCTTGAAAACTACGCTTTCTTCAACTTTGAAGTTCATTGATTTGTCGTCTATCGATTTATCTATCGATCCATTATCTATCTGTTTGCCTGTCTGTCGGCCTATCTAGCTATTTATCTGTCTATCTATTATTTATCTCTCTCTCTCTCTATCTATCTATCTATCTATATATTTACCTATATTTCCATCTATCTGTCTGTCTGTCTGTCCATCTATCTATCTAACTATCTGTCTGTCTATCTATCTGTCTGTCTATCTATCTATCTATCTATCTATTTATCTGTCTATCTATCTATCTAACTATCTGTCTGTCTATCTATCTATCTATCTATCTATCTATCTATCTACATATCTATCTAACTATTTGTCTGTCTATCTATCTGTCTGTCTATCTATCTATCTATTTATCTGTCTATCTGTCTATCTATCTATCTGTTTGTCTGTTTGTCCGCCTTTCTATATCTATATCTGTCTAGCTGTAGCTACTTATATCTATCTATTCATTGTATTAATAATGTTTTTAAATTAATGACGAAACTTAAGAATTATTGAGACATCTTATTACAGTTATAACCACACTATTATATTTATATTTTACATTATATTACCATAACGATTATATTTAATATTGTCAAATACAGAAGCAAGGTCAATAGTGACGGCTGATTGATCCTGTTAAGGGCATACCAATAATTGTGAATTATTCACGGTCATGCTCGAGACCAATAAAAGCGCAGTAAAAGCTTTGGCAACTTCAAAGGGAAAAGTATCACTGGGCTTCTATAGACACACAACTTACAAGAACAAGGAATAAAAAAAATCCTAAACAAACCTTCGAGTTTCATTAATTACTTACAATTCAGATATAAAATTATCATTAAGATTGCATCACATTTTTTCATATTTCATAATTTTCATGATTTTAATTTTGTCAGTTTAACTCGACAACTAATTTCTTTAATTTCGTCTTACTTAACTTAACTTTAACTAAGTTTAAGTTAACTTAACAACTCTAATTAAAGTAAGCTGTTCGATATAAAGTACCTTTTTTATTTTTAGGGTGATGAATTGAAGCTCGACACTCGCACGTCTGTCCTGCTTGGATCGAGTTTGGAAACTGGTCCGACGGCCGCAACGGCAGAGATCTTTTCACCAAGTCCCCACGATGAATATGTTTGCTGCGCAAAAGCATATTGACCCCCTACACAGTCGACTATTCGGTTTAATTGCTATTTGCTATTCTAATTATAGTTTTATACGAGTAAAATGATATTACTACTATTTAGATTTTAAAAAAATTACTAAGTTTAGTATCCAAAAGATGGTTAGGCAGATGGACAGGTAGATTGATAGACAGATAAATAAATAGATATATAGGCAGATAGACAGAAAGTTGGATAGATAGAGATGTAGATATGTATATAGATAGATAGATAAGTAGGTAGATATCCTGTCATAATGTTAGCGTATATTTAAACTTTAACTCTGAAGAAATACATTTGAAATTGACGATATACTGGTAATTCGCTAAACAATACTCGTATACTTTCATTACATTTACTTAACCGTTTCAAGTCAAGTTTACCTATAACATTTAGCTGAATTACCGCGAAGTTGATGTATAGTCACGATTCAATGATTCTCAATGACTCTCGATGACTCATAATGACTCGATGACTCATACTGACTCGATAACTCATAATGACTGTCGATGACTCATAATGACTCTTGACGACTCGTAATGACTCTCGATGACTCATAATGACTCGATAACTCATAATGACTCTCGATGACTCATACTGACTCGATAACTCATAATGACTTTCGATGACTCATAATGAATCTTGACGACTCGCAATGACTCTCGATGACTCACAATGACTCTCGATGACTCATAATGAATCTTGACGACTCGTAATGACTCTCGATGACTCACAATGACTCTCGGTGACTCATGCTGACTCTAGATGACTCATAATGAATCTTCATGACTCTTAGTAAACTTGGTGAATATCTATAACTTTTTTAAAAATAAGAATCTCAATTTGTGAATCCTCAACCATACTTTAGTTCTCCAAGGTTTCAAATAATTCCCTTTCCAATCTTATTAGCATAATATAATTGAATATATAATAAAATAAACAATATAACATTAAGTTTAAGATAGAAATCGATGGTTAACTGCATGTGATATGCGTCAAAGGTGGAAAGTAACGTCGCGCTGATTTCAGGCTTTTAATCTTCTGAAATTCACCATGGGTGATTTGCAGCCGTTAAGTGAGGAAATGAAGCCGGAGAGAAAGGAAAAGCTCTAATTATCCAACTGCTAACTAGAGAAACGCGCTAGGACAAAGGCTATACACACAGAGTGTTCCAGTGGATCATCAAGCATTCAAAGGAGCAATTTTTGACACCCAACAGCACCGGGCACCCAATACCGTTCGTCAGCTCAAGATAAACGGATTGGCTCGTTTTGTCTTGTTCACGGCGAGCAAAGGGCTTTCTACTAAACGGTCGCAGGTTAATCGCTAACTTTTCCCCCGGTCCGTGACCTGCATCTTCCCATATCGGGCAATGAACGGGTTCACCGAAGATTTATTACGTAAGGTAATCAATCAAGTCGAATGTTGAATTATTCGATTATAGTTATTACTGTAATTAAGTTAATCTACATGAATTTGAAAGTTCACTAAAACTCGAATCTGTCATTACTTAAATATGTTACTATTATTTATAATTTTTTAATATTATTAAGTTTATTTATCCAGTTTACCAGTTTATTTAATTTATTTATACAAAAAGCCAACCCAGCCCAACCCATACTTTTCATCCGGCGGCTAATAACGGGACAAAGAGTGAGCAAACTTAACTGATCCTTTGAAATTAGCATTCAATTAAAGTTAATTCCAAGTTATTTCCCGCTGATTTTTGACGTTAGAAAGCCCAGCATTCCATCCAACTGCGACCTGACCGTTTCGATGAATCCCCGGAATCCGGAAGCGCCGAGAGAATCCTCCTTGGCCGAAGACGCTGGCAATTTACTCGGTGTTCCTTTAGTATGGCCGACAGGATCGGGCTGTTGATAAAAGCCGCATTAACTACAATGTTTTATTGGATTACTGGCTATTAATTGCATATTATTTAATATCTCTATAATGTAATATCAAAATAGATGTAAAAGACGTTGTATATTGCGGGCGCATACCTGAACTTTAATTAAGGTCATATTGACAACGGTGGCGAATTGCCTCATAACGGAGAATTCTTGCTCGGCTGGTACGTAGCCTTCTTTATAAGCCTGTATACCAACAGGAAATCATTAGATCAAAATAGGCGCAAGAACGATATTGTATAACGACGGAAATCATTTAAATATTATGTGATTAGAATTAAAGTTCAAATCAAGTTGTCATTGTTACCTCGACAGTATAAAGACCTGGAAGAAGGATTCTCCAGAATTCTCCATGCTTGGTAGTCTGGAAGCCAGCATCTCGGCCTTTGATTTTCATCGATACGGATTCCAGCGGTTGTCCGTTGATATCCATCACGAAACCGCGAACTCCGCGATGAGCCTCTCCGAGGAACTTCAACAGGGCCTGTCGATTAGCGACATTTAGTTGATACTGAATCGATATTTATCATTAATGTCATAACATAATTCATAAACGATGATGAATATATGCGAACGTTCTAATGATAATGATTATCTAAACAGACGATAATCATTGGATTCCTGTGGTTATGTTTGACGATGAAGGAATACCATGTAGGTTTACTGTAACTAGCGTGTCTACTTTGTCCATATCTATCTATCTATCTACCTATCGATCGTCTATCCGTTATGTACGTCTGTATCTATATATGTACCTATCTATCAAACTATCCATCTATCAATGTAACCATTCGCCTACTAACCTANTCCATGACGAACCCGCGAACTCCGCGATGAGCCTCTCCGAGGAATTTCAACAGGGCCTGTCGATTAGCGACATTTAGTTGATTACTGAATCGATATTTATCATTAATGTCATAACATAATTCATAAACGATGATGAATATATGCGAACGTTCTAATGATAATGATTATCTGAACAGACGATAATCACTGCATTCCTGTGGTTCTGTTTGACGATGAAGGAATATCATGTAGGTTTACTGTAACTAGCGTGTCTACTTTTGACCATATCTATCTATCTATCTACCTATCGATCGTCTATCCGTTATGTACGTCTGTATCTATATATGTACCTATCTATCAAACTATCCATCTATCAATGTAACCATTCGCCTACTAACCTACTTTCCCATTGGTGTTACTATCTTTTGAACTGTCTACCTACCTGCCTGCCTACCTACTACCTATATGTCTAATCTATTACCTATCTATTTGTCTGTATATCTAATCTGTGTTTCTATCTCCCTGTCTAGCTACTAAAGTAATTCCCAGCTTGTCTATCTATTTATCTATCTATCTTTCTTTCTTTCTATCTTTCTATTTCTCTCTCTCTCTCTCTCTCTCTCTCTCTNCTCTCTCTCTCTCTCTCTCTATCTATCTATCTATCTATCTATCTACCTATCTATCTATTCTATCTATCTATTCTATCTATCTGTTTATTTATCTATCTATCTGTTCTATCTATCTACCTATCTGTCTATCTGTCTATCTATTTGTCTATCTGTCTATCTCTATATATCTAAATTTCTACCTTCCTATCTATGCATCTAGCTTTTTAATTATCCCTCTGTCTGTCTATCTATCTATCCATCTATCTGTCTGTCTGTCTGTCTATCTATCTTTCTTTTAACTTATCTGTCTATCTACATGTCTACTTTCCTATTCATGTATCTAGTTTTCTGATTATCCTTCTGTCTCTATACCTATCTATCTATCAATCTATCAATCTATCAATCTATCAATCTATCTATCTATCTATCTTTCTATCTATCTATCTAAATGTCATCCTATCTACCTAATCTTCCTTGCTATCTATCCATCTGCCTATCTACTTATCATAATATATTCGACTAAGATTCAAGCGTCAAACAAACATTTACCGGTCGATGCTGCTGCCAGTGCGTGGGAAGTTCAGCAGCCGGCGGGTATTTGCAGCACGACATCTCGACAGTAATCTCCAAGGTGCCGCGCCAAACGTAACTGTAATCCTGTGCCCCACCTGTCAGAGGATACCAGGCGGCACCGTTGGTGGTTCCGTTGGCGAACCTCGTGTTCGAACCCTCGCAAGGCAACCCCAGATGCATCGTCTCGTGAACGCTCGAGTACGTGTAAGCCACATGCTGGAATACGTCGTCATCCGGAGTCAGCGATGGCCGGCGCTCTGAACTTTGGAAATCCACTGGGGAAGAAAAATCGAACATCAAAAGGGTTAACAGTATACAGCTTAATAGTAATTGGTTAATGAGGTCAAATAACCCGAGGATTTCATTCAAATTTAATTTCGACTTTAACAAAATGGAGAACGAGCGATGCACCATGAAACGAACGCTACAGTTGCAGAAATCAATCGTTTATTTAATATTTACAGAAAGTCGGAGAAAAAAAACAGTCAGCAAGGTAAACAAATAAGCCAGCTGTCTTTCCGCGTCGTCGGTTTTCTTTACTTAACAAGTACTGGCTGTGAATATTGAATTCAAATACGGCAGAATGTGGTATTTTATAATTAAAAACTAAATCTGAATATGGGGATGTCAATTTGACTACAATATATGTTATGCGTGACCCCGCATTAAGTTCAACTGTTACAACTGACAGAAGCAATTAACAGTTTGGTAATTAACCCTAATTAGTATTGATTGACTAGTACTAACCTGGAGTGGGCGCACTATCGAAAGGATAGGACGCAACTAGGGCTCCACCGTGAAGTCCAGCTGCCAGGACAAACTGAGTCTCCGTAATCCATTGCCTGTAGGCTCTGATCTCGGGCTGTTCTTTCCTCGTGTTTTGCTTAAAATAGTCCTGGAAGTTGCGGTTCAGATCGAAACCACCTGCGTTGTACCTACAATATCCAGCGTTTTAAACTATAAATGTTAATCGAATTAAAGTTAATTGTAAAGGGAAAACTTCTTCGCGTCAAATGAGTTTACGAATTTACGAATTAGTGAAAACTCTTATTACAATTAGTGATCTACCCGAGTCGGTTGGTAAGGGTATACTTAACTATACTAATTAACTGGATTTAGATTAAAATTAAACTTAATTGAGTTACCTTCCTTGGTCGCCAGTGCAAACTCCCTCGCGGGCTACTTCGAAACCGTCCGGATTCAAGCTGGGCATGATGTGAATCCGAGAATTGTCCAGAAGCCAACCGATGTAAGAATCTCTCGTGTAATTAGAACCCAATTCCTAATATTTCATTACATACATTATAATATACACTCGCTGTTCTATCCAAATATTAATAAATTAGATTCATAATTAATTTAATGATCACTTACTTGGATGAGTTGCAAGGCAACTTCTCGACTGACTGCTTCATTGCCGTGAATGTTGGCCACAACTCGAATGTTGGGTTTGCCGACTTGATAGTCGTGCGCTGAAGATGACAACACGACTACCCATAACTCTCGTCCTTTGGACATTGAAAATATCAATAGAAATACACGTCATTTTAAGCTGGAATTGGGCGAATACCAGCAGTTCCAGCCTCCACAAGTAAACAGCCGACTGGAACTGCTGGTTTCTGTTGCACTGGAGTGATTTGAAGTTGTACCTTGCACGGATTTGCCGATCGAGTAGAGGGCAGCCCGACTGGAATGGGCGGCGGTAAACTGCTTCAACCAGGCGGTCATTTCTTCATAGTTATGGTAGGTAAAGTTCAACAGTGGAGGAATCGCGGGTAATGGAGCTGGATGTCTGACTTGCTCAGAACTCTGCACAGGCGGCCATTGGTACTTGTCGTTTGTAGATTCCATCTCGGCGCCTCTGATGAACTGCACCAAGTAAACGTACAGATAAAGGAAGATGACAACAAAGGTCGACGTGTACCACACGGCAGTTTTCATCTCAAATTTGGAACTTAAGATTTCGCAGAGATGGAACCCTGGTGACGAGTTTTCAGCTGCGAATACGACGGAAGACTGGACAGTCTCAGCCGAGCAAAACCGGAAGACGTATCTGTTGTGGACAAAATACAAAAAAGAAAAACCCTCTAGGCCCCTGCTGACGTAACGGTATTCTTTTCCAGCTTCTTGACTTTCACGGAGGCTTCTTTTCCTGGGTGTGAGAATCAACAGTTATTCGCGGTTGTTCAAAACTTTATTGTAATCCTAGACCCGTAGCAGATGAATAGCTTTTTAATTAATGCTATTTAAAATTTAATTTCTGTGGTATCCTTTCCCAAACTAGACTAATTATGTTAAACTGTTATAACTTCAATGTTTTAATTGAATTTTTTTTAATTATAAAATAATATTATCCCCCAAGAAATCTCAGATTAAAATTGCGGCTAAAATCTGTATTGGTACAGCACAAGAAAACTTACCAGGAAAAACAGAAACTAAAATGCAAAGTAAACTTCCAGATTTAAATTCTCCCCAAAAAGCCAAATCGTCACGATACAACCAGAGTTTTATTTTTTTAAATGACCACAAATTTCGCGATCAAATATTAAATACACATTTCTTGATGTCATTTTGTTTTCGTTTAATTTGCACTAAATTTTCACTGATCCATGCACAAATTGAGTCCCTGTCCCATTCGGATTTTCTGGCCAGGTTCAATATTAAACTGGAAATTCCTAGGAGCTTCAAAAATGAGGACAATGGTCGACCCTAGATTGAACTCGCCAAAGATCTCTCCTTTCTTGACCGGGACGCCATCAAAATGCCGGTCGTAATAAGGCAAGGGTAGGTGTCGTTTACTGCAATTGGTTCGAAGTTCGGGGTCCTGGTAGACGCGAATGGATCCTACATTGGTGGCACCGACCGGCGCCATGGAAAAGAAGCCGTAACGCCATTGTCCGACGTAAACGGCGCGTTCGTTGAGACTAAATAAGCCGGCCACCCACTTGGCGAAAGTCGGATTGACGCTGAACAGCTCGCCAGGGAAGTGTCGCCGGAAGTTAACGGTCCATTCCACGGGCGAGTGGAAGCAGTGGTAATCACCTGGTGCTAGGTAAATGACGCAGTGGTAGAGACTCGTGTCTGGCCGGGTGAGCAGCGATTTCTCGAAAGATTCGTTCTCTTGACTGTGACGTACTTCGGGACCTCCCTTCCAGTGAGCTGGACCTGCAGGTTCAATAATTATTCAATTTAACACAAATTTTGACCTGTTACATGTAAATGGCAATTATAATTGTTTTTTTGTTAAATACAATTAACTGGTAATAAATAAACTAAAGAAAATACAGGAAATTTATCAGTAATTAGCAAAAGCGGTCGGAAAACTAAAACTAAATTCAAATTAGGATAAAAAAATTGAATAATTTACCAATACATTTAGCAAATAACAAGATGACATGACTACTATCTACCTATCTATCTGTCTATCTATCTATCTATCCATCCATCCATCTATCTATCTAACTATAGATCTAACTATCTATCTATCTATCTACCTATCTGTCTCTATCTGTCTCTATCTGTCTATCGATCTATCTATCTGTCTGTCTATCTATCTATCTCTATATATCTAAATATCTACCTTCCTATCTATGTATCTAGCTTTCTAATTATCGTTCTGTCTATCTATCTATCTATCTATCTATGTATTTATAGAAAACATACAATAGAATGTAAGTAATACCAAGAAACTCGCTAACGGAATAGCTGACTCCTTTGACTTGCTCGACCATGCCTTCAGTGACCGGGCCGAAATGGAGCACGGTTCCGTCGGAAGGCGCGCAGACGCAATTGGACATATCTACAGTGCGCGCCCCTTCTTTTAACTTGCGGCGGAAAAACTCTGAAAGACTTGGGTAATTCTTGATATGCTCCTCCTGAGCCTCTTCCAAGTTGCAGCCAAACGCCCTCGAATAAAGGCCAATTACCGGCTGACGGGCCCATACCGGTAACTCGCGACTGGTCAACCAGCCCCAGGCACGTGACAGGGCGCGGAACGGAATCACTCGGTAATAGAGCAACTAGAGAAAGAAAGGAAAGCCGATGATGAATAAACAGTAACAACAATACAAAATGATAACAATAATAACGGTAATAATGTTTGAATTAATAACTGAATTAGTTGATGAATACGTAACAATAATAATATAATTTGAAGATTGCCATATATAAATATGACAATCATGAAATAAAAAAACAATTAAGGGAAGTGTTAGTAGTTCTAATGATAAAAGGGTCAATTTTCCTAATAAGCTTGGAATACCTCCCAATCCTTGGCAATAAGCTCGGGAGCGTGTTCAGGATGCAATCCATGTCGCTTGTAGTGTTTGACTACGATGGCTAACAGGCCCAGTCCGAAGGTCACCTGAAGCCAAATAAAGGGACGCCACAATCTTCGCCATTTCGACAGGGCGGCGGCAGTGGGCTTGGCTGTATTGGCATTTGCATCGGTGGCAGCGTCGCTGCTGAATTTGGCAGATCGCACGAACAGCGGCTTCAACAGCGTACCTGCACAAAATCAAACAAACTCGCTCATTACATATCATTCATATAATACAAAGTCAGAATGGAACGTATACGTATTTCTTTAGATCCATTATATATCCTATTTTATGCAAATCAAACAAATACAAAAATTAAGTGAATTAATAAAGATGATGAAAATGCTGAAACGATAGACGAATTTGAACCTTTCCAGCGCACAGTCCATTTCCTTCGGTCAATTACTTTATCGCTGTTGCTAAAGTATCTGCCGTGAGTTAATTTCTTGATCTGAAACTTCATAGCGACTGTGCACCGGACTGACTAACCACCAACTGATGCCGGTAGTGAAAGGTCGCATATGCCCTTGACACCCCCCCCCCCAAATACGAAGCTGGCCGCTTAGCAACCAAACTAGGAAGTCAGATAAGAGTATGGCAGTGACGCCACGTTTTCAAAATTGCCCTGATTTGTTGTGTCTGCTGCTCTCAAGAGTTAAGTAAAGAGATAAACAGTCAGCGGCCCGGACTGTCTCGTTTCGACTAGGTTCCGGTTCAACCTGCGAAGTATATTATCCAGGAAAACATGAAAATGAAGTCTGATTCAATACCCTGTTGAAATATATAAACGCCTGTAAATTAATTATATTTTCTATTTCACGTACAACTGTACAAATGCATGTAAGTTTAATTCAATTATAATTCGGTTAGTTTTTGAATTCTAATTGAGTTCTTATTACTACTATTCCTTTTATGGCTTTATTATTAATTATATTTATCTTATATTTGAATAGGTGTATACAAATAATGACATACATAAAATATAAATCAGATTGTATCTCCAAGTTGCGTAATAGTTCAACAAACTCCAAAGTGATGCGGTCCTTATCACTGATAGGCTCATATTTCTAAACTGTTTGCTAACGCTTAAGTTCAAATGCAATTAATTTAATGTTGATACTGCACGTTTTAAGTTTCCCGCGATATTTCATCCAAGCACGAGCTACGTTAAATAATCTTAAGCCACTTTAAAAGTTAAACCATACCAGGTCTCAGATACAAGACGGAACGCCTCGTCTGAACCAACGACCTTGGCGTGGCCGTGTGTACAGTGCGTACATTGAAAACGCGCTGCGGAAGCAAACGAAACGAGGCCTGCGTGAAGCAGAATCGAAATACTGCCGACATGGCGGAAAAGCCAAAAACTGAAAATAAAGAAAACAACTGACATTAAAACCAAATTACAGCACAAGTAATCGTAAAGCGTACAACTCTACCATGCGTAACACACACTACAATATCGCAGAACGAGACAAGAACGCGTTCAGTATAATTACTCTTCATAACAGCAAAAACTCTTGTTTCAAAAAGAAGAACGATAAACTTACCTTTTTCAAACTAAAGAAAGAACAGAAGAAGGAAGATAGCAAGACGCGGAATACTAGAAGTGCAAATCAACAGTAGAAACGCCTTCTTGCTAAATAAATAAAATCGAAAGTTTCAGGAAAACAAGATTTGCTATCTCGACCCTTGACCCGTTCGAACTGCAATGAGCTCTTCAAGTGCACAGAGCTTGTTATATAAAGGAATGCCGAAAGTATTTCGAAATACTCTTTACCTCTTCGCCCAGAGCCACAAAGCATTATTTCGCAAGCGAAAAAAAAATTGGCAAACTTGGGAAGGTGACGCTAGTGTCCCTAGTGTGTGAACTCGACACGGCCGGTGCCCGAGGGGTTTCGCGTTCGTTACCCATTGATTTTCGACTTCGAAATTAGTTCATTAAACCAACGCTTGGTGACGTTCTGTTTCATTGCATCCGACTAGTGGTACGTAACAAACTTTGGTCTGTGTACTGTTCCAAGCCTTGTAATGGCAAGGAAGCCACTAATGTGTTGCGACGCAACAAATCTATTAGGAGCTGAGCTTTGTGTTATACGATAACATCATGATTGCAGTTATAATTATACATGAATACCAAATTATAATAAAAATCCCTATAACTTGTTAAATTTAATACACTTCAATTTCCGGCGCATGGAAGCGGGAACTTCTTTTTTAACTTAAAACACTTTTCATAAAGACCAGACTAATTTACGACGATTCCCTTAA
>JAIQCU010001670.1:0-18468 GCA_022114935.1 Leptestheria dahalacensis
CCGAGTGAGGTTTCCAGAGTCAAAGTTTGATGCAAAGTGAAAGTCTTCTATTTGGGTCTCCATGATCCTTACTGATGCAAAAATGAAAAACGTTGGTTAAGTTTATATTTAATGACTGTGCATTAGACCTTGAATTGATTACCCTTTTCAACAACAAACAAGCGGATAACGACGGACGGCAATACAAATGACGCTAAGTTGCAGAATGTAAATTGCGATTCAGTTCTTATGAATTTAAATTATAGCAGCCGCGAATGAAGAAACGTAGGATTAGAGATTCATGGAAACCGACTGATACTAACGACAACAACAAGAAGCTGTAAATTGCTATTTGTGGACTATGCTAAACTGTGATGGTCCGTCTGCTTAAGTTGGGTTCTGCTGTTGTAAGAAACATTCGTGGAATGGAATCCCCTGCAGATCAATGTTCTGGAATAAGATGCAGCGCCACCTAGTGTTAGTTAGCTAAACTTTTGTCTTATGTTATGTGCTTAAATTTAATACACTTACGTATTTACATCATCATGTAAAACTGCTCTAGTTATTTTAAGATTTTAAAAATTAAAAAAGGCACATAAAAGCCACTTGCTGTATATAGTTAAGATGGCGCCACTAGCACTTCAATATTTGAATCAAACAACACTGTTGCTAGGAAACGGACGCACCAAATGATCACGGAACCAAACAAATGAACTTGATTACGGCTGTTCGTAATTGCGGATAGGTTTAACTCGGTAATTCAGCAGAGGACCACAAAGATGGAAAATTTTGAAGCTATTACTAAGGTATCCGTTCTAATATCTTCCAACAAGATAAACATATTTTTCTGGCTATAATCGCTGCTGAAGTGTTGTAATTCTAAAGGAAAGGCTAGGTTATGACGTTCAAATGGGACTTCCTTACCACCCGTTTAGCTTATATGCAACCATAGCAACAACAGCCTATTGATATAATAAGGCAGCATTGACTTTGCAGAGATTGCAGGAGACGGTCCGAGAAAGCAGTCCGCAGAGCGGGATCCTCCTGGCCGAAAGTAAATCCCATGAAATAGTGACCGCAGTGGACAAAATTTGCTCCATCATAACGACTCACCTCGGCGACGGCAAATTGCGAAATCAGAGAAGCAGTTCCGAGGGGTGCCTGCTTTCGCCCCGAGTCCAGCCACGGGAAAGACGTCTCAGTCAGCATAGTCTTGGCCAGATTGCCGAAACGTCAGCGTCGTACCAAGTAACACTTTCCAGTTCAACCATGGAGTCGGAAGAGATCATTCACGAACTAACTGAGGAGCAGGACAGGGAATTAACATCAATGGAGCAAGAAGTAGAAATCCAATTATTTCAAAACCTGTTTTGTATGAATTGTAAAAGGGTTTTTCACATCTACAGGTCTATTACAACCAGTACCTTGACGAGCATAAAAGTCAGGTAGCACTGTGGACTCAAATGACTGACTTCCGTCGGGATTATGCAGAAATGAAAGGCGAAATTGAAAGCCTGTTGACACGATTGCAGATGGACCTCAGCACCATGTCGCGAGAGGCTTCATGCAAATTCATCCTCTTTCTTTCGCAACTGGGCTGCAATACGTGCACCACCGGGGTATGAGTTGTCGATAATTGAATTATACATAACATTATAACACCAAATATTCATCATTTGAGCTATGCAGCAATTCCTGTAGTATGAAAACTAGTGTCTGTCTACCTATTTAACATAGCATGTATGCAGTTGTTAGTTTTTATGACAGAAATCTTGTTGTAGAATACCGACTTCCTTGTAAGTGAACTTGGAATGCCGAGAATAAGTCTAAAGAAGGTTTTGTTTGCATGTAGGAGGGACTCCAGTCATGCTATGAACGCCTCAAGTCTTTACAAAGCGAGCTGGACAAGACTCAGATGGAGAACAGCGCGTTATTGACAAAACTTGACGCTCTACTCCAAACAAAAAACGCTTTACAGGACCAAGTTCAAGCTAGGGAGAACGCTATTCAGTCGCTAACGGACACGGTCGATCAACTGGTAATAAAGTGAATACCCCCGTCGCGTATACAGCTTAGTGATACTTTAACTAAGCTTCGCAGCACTTTAGCTAAGTCTTATACATCAATATGTTTTCCGCTTTGTTTCTAGCAAAGTCACTGTCACCAACTGGAGGAGAGTTCAGCTGATTCAAGTCAACTGCACGATCTCATGCTAACGCTGGAAAACTCGTTGAAGGCCATTGGACATCTCGTGATTGAAGATGCTGACGATGCTGTACCTGTCCTCGTAGAGAATCCAGTTCATGAAAACTTACCCGAATCGTAATTAATTTTTATTAGCTTTTTAAGAAATAAAAATTTGTTTTTTGGGGACAATTTGTCAAAAATGGGTTTGAAATATAACTAAGGATGTACCGTTTCTTGTGTTTTTAAATAGAAATTTCGTGTTTAATTTTTTTGGTTTTATATTTCAAAGGCCATTTTTGTCGTTGACCATCTTGGCGGAAAGGACTTGTTCAGCTGTGAAGGCCGTGCTGCTACGCCGCAAAACCGAATTTCACGAGTACAAAGTAAGTGTGACATAACATTCTCCAGGAACACTTTGCAACTAACCCAGTACATCCTAGATCAAAATTAGCGAATTCGAGACATTGATGGCCAACTACACTCAAGAGAAAGACAGCAACGAACATCAGAACGGCAATCTCCAGAACGAGCTTCACAGCGTACGTGGCCGGCTTGGCGAAGCCCTGCAGGAGAAACAGCAACTAATGGAAGCGGCGCAGGAACGGGACGAAATGGTCACCTCCATCAAACAAGAATTGGAAACAACTCGACAACAAATCCAACTGCTCAGTTCTGAGGTAAATTAAAGTTTAAATGTGTTAGGGGATACAGTTCACATATAGTTTTTTTTTTATTTTTTTTCCAATGGAAGCTTCACAGTGAGAAGAGTCTACGTGAAGACCTGGAACGCACACTTTCGGAGCTGCGCAATGAAGAGGCTCTGCAGCGGAGCAGTCATTCGGAACTGGTGGCGGAGTTTCAGCAAGTTAACTGCGACAATCAGCTATGGTAAGGAAATCGCCAATGAATAGCTCTTGTACGTTATTATACCAAACAGTGACACGTAATATAATAGTGATTTCTAAAAATAATTAAGAGTATTTATATATTGAGTACTTTCGTCCTTAACTGTAATGATGTTAATTATAATTTGGAATAATTCAGTATTGAAATACGCGACCTACGCTTTAGTTATCTTAACTGTTCCAGCCGCATGCATATATCGACCCTGGAGGAACGCCTGGATAAACTCCGGCTGGAACTTGCGGCATCTGTTGAAGAAAAGGGCAAGTTGGCTGGCGCACTCGATTTTGCCAAGGGCGAGAAAAATGACTTGAATTCCAAGTTGCAGGAGTTTTCAACAAAATCCGGTACCACTCGATAAATTGGGGGAAAAAACAACAACTTATTTTTCATATAATTGGTTTAGAGCAACTTAAGGACCAGATCAACACGCTACAGTTGGAAAAACTTGGCGTGGAAGAATCGCTTTCGCGACTACAGTATCTAAAGTCTTTGGATGAATCGCAGCTGGCCAAACTAAATTCCATGACAGAAGAGGTATTACTGACGATCATCTTTCTTTCTACTGCATTTAACAGGTTTTGAGTGGCGTGCCGTATCCTAGCAAATTATCGGTAGATCACATTGGTTCAACCAAACTGTACCAACTCTAATAGTAGGTGACGAATCTACTATTAGACTAGACGCTCAAAAATTTAAATTAAATTTCATCAAATTAATAAATAAATTAAGTTAAAGCAAATGAATTATTAAAAGAATCGTATTAAATGAAAACTGTATTTAAACTTCAATTTCTCTAAACCTAAAGAATTTATATGAAGTTTTTAAGGTCAATTTTTCTATTTAAGATAGACAGATTAAGGTAGCTTCTCATTTTGAATATTCCAGTTTTAATTCGCCCATCGGTTTATTATATCGTTATTTAATTTTTCTAATTTTTTCTCCCGCAGTTGGAGAATGAAAGATTACTGCTGCGAAAGGATCACGAAGAACTGGACGAAGAAGTGACTGCTTTGAAGCACGAGCTGGTCAAGGCCGAGGAGCTCCGTTCACGCCTCGAATACTACTCAACCTCTTTGGAGAACAGACTGGAAGCGACCATGAAAGAGAACGAAGAGCTTCGCGAGCAGCTGGAAAAGTCATTCGACTCGAGCGAACAAATCCTCGATCGGTTCAACTCGCTGGAACGCCGCACGGCCGAAGTGGAAACCGAAAACCTGCGCCTAATTGAAGAAACGGCCAAGCTGGGCAAAGAGTTGAGTCATTTCAAAGAACTGGAACAAAAGTGGCGAGAGGAAGCGGAGAATTACCAGTCCAAGATCAAAACTTCCGAAGAGGATCACTGCCGAGTCTACAGTCAGCTCACGGCAGTGGAAAACAATCTTCAGATGACTAGCGTAACGCTGCTTGCCACACAGGCTGAACTGGAACAGACTCAGCAGGCCGGGCAGCAGCTTCGCGAGGAGCTGCAGCAGCTGTTCAGCGAGAAAGAATACCTCTTGTTACAGTACGAAGCGTTACAGAACTCGAGCAGCTCGGCTATTGGGCAGCTCCAGGCAGACAAGAAAGAATACATGCAGAGTTTGGCCCTTTTGGAAGAAAAGCTCAAGAATGCCATGGAAGATAAGAATAATAACACGGCTTCTTATACTAAGGAAAAAGTAACGAGCCGTTTTTTTTTCAAAGGAAAACAAATATTATAGTTGCTGATTTTGTAATTATTTTAGGATGATCTGAGAATGAGCTTCCAGGTGGAAATCCAGCGCAAAGAGGAGTTCTACGCGAAACAGTGCGAAGAGTTGCGTTTGAGACAACAGCAGGAAACCCAGGATCTCAAGCGAGATTTCCAGGCCCAACTCTCGAAACTGCACGACGACTTGGCTAAACTCGAACTTGAAAAACAAGAAAGAGCTACAGCTGGTAATGTCCGGTTATTGATTCGTTCTTCAAATAATATTTTATGTTTACTAATATGGTTATTTTTGCAAGTGAAATTTAATGGTGTCCAACTATTTACAGTCCAGTTAGAAAGGCAGAACTTACAGGACAAATGGCAGGCGACTTGTGCCGAACTGGAAGCGGAACGAGCAGAAGTGACACGCCTGCGACACGAAGAAGTGGAGAGGCAACTGGAGAACCGACTGGCTGCCGAAGGATTCCGGTCGGAAATAACGCGCCTGCAGAGCGAAATGCGAAATCTGGCGTATGCATTTTCTCACCTAGTTTCAAATTAACAGTAAAAATGATGTTAATTAATTTTAGGCTTAATTTTAAAACCTTTTTCCCCTCATACAAGCCATTCTAGTCAGTTGGTTTACAGCTGAAACTGGTTGGAAATAAAACTGAGTTTCCGTAACTCTTGTTTATTATCTAGAATTCCCAACTATTATTCATTATTATTATATTACTAATATTATTTATTATTGTTATGTTACTATTAAGTATTACCTGTTTTTTTCATCCATTCCTGTTTCCTGAACGTTAAATGTTATGCGTGTTTTTCATTTTTTGCAGCGAGTCTCGCAATAAGGACCAACAGAGTTCCGCACAAATCCTACAAGCTACTCAGGAGACCCTCAAGAAAACCGAGACCAACTTACTGGAGGTGAAAAATGACCTCGTCAGGGCTAACCGAGAGCTAAAAGAAATGCAGAGACAGCTTGAAGCTACGCAGATCCAACTCAATAAAGGTTTTTTCTCCACATTTTACATCTCATCTCACCTGGCACATATAATTGGTGAATGATCATTGTACAGCGGAAATGCAGCGCGAAGAATTTCGCAAAGAATCATCTGTCCTGCGTCACCAGCTGGAGGAAAGTCGCGCCGAAAAAGCCAGTAGTAGTCAAGCGTGCAGCAGTCTCGAAGGATCTCTCAAACGATTGGAAGCAGACAAGCTGGATTTGTTGAAATGTCTGGAGGAAGCGAGAAAGAGAATTGCAGGTATAAAGCTTTATTTTTTTTAGCTCTACTATCCTTACGTTATCATCTTAATTAATGTAATTTTACGTTGTCAATTAAGTGTAGGTTTCAGTTTTATAGAAGAGAATGCAAGATTATAATAATATTGTTGAAAACAACTGTAGGATTGGAAGAAAGCCGTACCGCCTCGGAGCATGATTTAGTCGAACTGCGGTCCAACCTCAGGGATGCCGAACAGCAAGCTGCTAAGCTGGCAGCCGACCTGAACAGCACGGAGCAGAAACGGGCTCGGTATCACGATCAGCTGCAACGCTTGCAGGTTAGTGGATGTTTCGTCTTTTTCCCATTTTCTTGAATATCATCTTTGGGGGTTAGTATTTCAGCGCAGTTATCAATTCGTTGTAGGTCGCTAGCTAGTAGTTTACCACATGTGTTAATCACCTGGTAATTGGTTAAAATGTTTGCCGTTTAAAAGGAACGCTGTGAGGTTCTAATGGAGCAAGTGCACGCAGAGCAGAGCCGTGCTATTCTGGCCGAGAAAGCTGCCGAGGAAAGCGAGTCCAAGTTAACAACCCTGAAGTTGCAATACCAGAAGCTGCAGCTCCATTTCGACAGCAAGCTCCAGCGGAACGAAAACAACACTTTTCAGCGACTGGAGGAGACCAACCTGACGTTGCAGCAGCTACTGCTGAGAGCGAAAAAGTCCGAGCGGGATAAAACTTTGATGGAGAGCCAGATGGTCGACGCACAGTCGGAGATGTCCATCTTCAAGGTCAGTTAACCACTTTATAGTTCTATACGACTCACCTTGTTCTTGACGCATTGAATTTTCATCATAATTAATATTTCAGTATAACAACTTCATTCTTCGATATAATAGGCCATGTCTTGTGTCATGTTAGTGATCATTTGCCTTCCAGCTGCAGATAATGATGCACCAGTCTAACTGCGTACTGTTTACGATGTAAACGATTGTTGTTGTATTCGCCCATTTAGGATCGTTTGCGCGATGCCGAATCGCAAGCGAGACGCTTGAGGGATGAACTCGATCGCATGGAACTGCAGAAGCGAGAGTTGAGCACCAAACTCGGCAGCCTGCTCTCAACGCTGCACAGTTTCATTACAGTGATGAAAGAGCCGGCCCGACATCAAGCCTCAGCCAGCCCGTCGTTCCTTCCTCGCTTCCACGGTAGCTTACCAGTCACGCCTGACATGTTTTTCAACAATTCCATTTCTATTCTTTATCCTCTGTAATGCAGAACCCGATACCTCGGCCAGCAATATCAACGTTCAGGACATGCAGGTCATTCTCAACGACTTCATGCGCTGCGTTCTGCAGAACCAGCACCGAAAAGTAATACGTTTACCCAGTGGTAAAGAAATTCCTGTAAGTTTAAAATAAATATGGGTTAATCAACTTACAGCCAGAGGATCCTGTTCGAGACGAACCAACGAGTATGGGAAGACGATCGGGATCCCAGTCGCGTGCCGACCGCAGGAGGAGAATCGAATTCACCGAAGTGACCTCAGACCAGGGACTCCGCAGCGGGCTGGAGGCTTCCCTCAATGCCATAGCTTCTCATGGAAGTCTTAGGGCTAGTACCCTGAAGCGGGAAATTCAAACGCTGGATAGGCTGACCAGCAATTGTCCTTCCTCACCAATGCTGCTTTCTCCAGGACAGCCTATGCTGGAAAGTACTCCGGTGAAGGAATTTTAAAATTTTGCACTGGCTGTCCTTTTTATTGACTCCCTTGAAAAATTTCAGTTTTTTAAGAAAAATACTCTTCGCACAGAACGATGCTAAATTCAAGGCCAAACTCATTTAATTACTTATTTGTTTTATTGAAATTTTTTCCTGAAATTTTAAGATTTTCCCTATTTCAGTTCAGCCGTGAATCTTGAGCGTGAACTAGTCTCCGAGTAGGGTAAATGTAATGTGTGGTTTGCACTTTTTTAATGACTAATACACGGTCTGGAACGTACGCGCAACTTTCCAAGGGGATCGGCCTTTGCTTTTGTCGGCGGCCTAACTGGAGTTCAGCAAAGGTCGGCAATGCAGAGAACGTCCACAATACAAGTGGAAGAAAACAAATGCTACAAGAGTATTCACGGTGACTGCATTTTTGCTTCAAGACCTTGATGGTTAAGACGGTTGCTAGGTTACCGCATTGATCTGATCACTCGAATTATTAAAGAGGGGTTTTGACGAAGAGCTCACAGGGCCAACGGGGATTTTCAGTTAAATGATTCAGCGAGGAACGCCATGTTGCTCTGGTTATCGAACCTCTTCGTTTCCTGCTGGCTCTGCTCAATAAAGAGCCGTGCTGATCGAAGTTACCAAACAGAAATCGACTGATCAAAGACCGCATTCACAGTTGATCATCTTCCGCCGCTTAGCAAGCATCGCTCCTGGAGACTCGCCGTGCTCCTGACCCTTTAGGGAGGATTATACCTACAGGACAAACAATAGTACTGCGCGGATAATTACCTCAGGTAAACCTAATTGGAAATTACTTTAATTAATTTTTAATACAGTTTATCCAATTAAGAAAACTCCCATTTTCTTTGCAAACCAAGCTTTCTTATTAGCTTTCAAAGGGCCTTAACTTAGTAAACATTACTCCTGTTTTTATTCAACGTTAACTTGAAATCTTTGAACGACTTGTATACGTTTGGTTAAGTTTAGTTGGTTAAGAGTTGATTTGATATTAATTAGCAAGTGCCATTCAATTTAAAGCAAGGGCAAGCAGCTTGACCAAGGGTAAGAAATGACTGCCAGTTACCAGAGTCACGTTGGGTCTTCCGGTGCTGGAGCATTCACAACTCTCCTCTTCAAATGGCAAGGCTCGCTGTACAAAATCGTCTATAAAGAGCTCGCCTTGTTCCTAATTGGATTCGGCATACTTAGCGCCATTTACCGCCTGGCATTGAACGACCAGCAGAAACTGTAACGTCCCATTTTCAACTTAACTATTCGCGTATTTCCTAAACAGGCTCAATCTGTTTGATCTCAGCTGTTCATTCAGTTACCAGTTGATATCTATATCTATATATGAAGCTATTGACATGTTATACTATTATAATATGCCAGAATAATTAAAGTATACTATGATGTACGTTTGGATTAATGTTTTCATTAACTTGACAGAATTTTCGAGCAAATAGTGCACTACTTTGATGACTATCTGGAGATGATTCCACTGTCTTTCATCTTGGGATTCTACGTGACAACGATAGCCACTAGATGGTGGAATCAATTTATGGCCTTGCCCTGGCCTGACAGGTCTTCTTCCAGCTTTTGAATCATGCAATTACCGATCAAAGTTTCATCGCCATTGATTCAGGTTGCTGCTATGCGTAACGCTTTACCTGCCGGGGGACGACGATGAGTCGCGGTCAATTCGCTGGAATTTACTGCGCTACACAACACTCATGCTGATCCTGGTTCTCCAGTCCATTTCAGAGTCCGTGAAAAACAAGTATCCTGGACTGGAAGACTTGATTAAAGCTGGTAATATCAATTGATATCCTCGCATGAAAATTACTTCCGTTTTTTAGTAATCGTCATTTTGTCATTAATCATAACTGTGTCGGGTATACTGATGGATTAGTGACTTTTAAATGATATTTTAATGTCAATTGGTTGGTTCACTATATTAAAATGCAACATATTAAGAATATAATTAAATTTTGATATTACGCATAAGGTTTCATGACCCAAGACGAGGTGGACTTGTACAGATCGATCAAAACTGACGTTAATTTGTACTGGGTACCGGGAACGTGGTTCGTCCACTTACTGCGGCAATGCGGACTGCAAGGAAGAATCGACTCCGAAGGGACTAAACTGGTCATGGAAGTACATTTACCCTGGCATTATTTAACGATAATCATTTACAATCTACAGTCATTTAAATTCAATTTATTTCAATGGTTTCTATTTTCGAATAGGAGTTTCTCGAGTTCAGGGCACGTTGCGCAACTTTGTGGAATTATAATTGGGTTAGCATCCCTCTGGTGTACACACAGGTTATCGCCGCATGTGGCCCTTGTTCTCACGGCAATGATTATTAACCAATGTCTCAAGTAGGTGGTTACCATGGCAACATATTCGTTCTTCATCGCGTGTTTGTTCGGGCGTCAGTTTGTCAACACGACCACGTCGAGCACGGAACTGCCGGTGGATATCTATTTCCCCTTTTGGACCGTCCTGCAGTTTCTCTTCTATATGGGTCTCCTCAAAGTGGCTGAGCAGATGATCAACCCTTATGGAGAAGACGACGAGGATTTTGAACTCAATTTTCTCATTGAACGACACATGAAGGTACTTTCCACAACCGAAATACGATACCGAAACCAGCTTGAATAGATAACAGCTATATACATATTAAGTCTGATTATGTTTACAATATCGAGACTAGTTATTGTTGGGTAATTCATTGTGCATGAGTTAGTAATTATAACCTTAAATTAGTTAATTCAGAATTAATGTTCTAATAACTTTAGGAAATTCAATATTAAAGAATTAAATACTAGTTATTTCATTATTATAAATCTTAAAAGTAACATCGAATTAGTTGAATTTGAAATGTGGTTTAGTATTAATTGGTCAACCTTGCCGTGCATGATGATGAATATTGACAAGGGCGTTGGTAACTTTAACAAGTTGACTTTCACAAGCTGAAAATCATCTGAACTTTGAACTTTCTTATGTTTTGCTTTATTTGAAACGGGGTACATAGTCTGACATACTTGACAGATAGAACTTGACAGATCAGAGTTTGGCAGAGCAAAGTTCAATGTTCGTGATCTGAAAAACGAAACAACTGACTCAAAAAGTCAAAAATCGACAAAGAATCGCATTTATTCAAATCATTTTTTTTCGAAATACCTACATTAACTTACTTTCTATCAATAAAACTCAAGTTTCAACTGTTCAGTGTCAAGTCAAGTTTTGGATTGAAGTTATGATTCAGGAAAGTTTCTTTTAAAGCAAGAATTCTTCAAAAGTTTTCTCCTCAGAAATGCTGTTTAGACGACAACTGTTATGATTTGTTAAGAAGCCTACCGGACCTTTATGTTGTTAGCTAGTCAACTGTCATGATTTGATATCAAGTTGAACCAAAATGTACAATCGTATAACTTGATCGCCTGTAGTGAGTACAGTATGTAGAATTCACGGCCCAAACTTAAAGATATAGCAACCCAAAAAATGTCCTGTGTAGGCCTAGACATAACTAACGCACTTGTTCAGTTTCCTTCAAATCGGTTTGTTGATTTCGCCATAAGAAAATCCTAAAAGTTTCGAATTACTACGATTCTCCGCCACTCAGAGCTCATTCTTTGGGCCCTAGATTGTACATAGCAAAGTATTTTATAATAACATAATTAATATTTTTAAATATAATTATAATTGTATATACAAGAGATATGTGTATTGTTGATTATTACTGTGTGTTCAGGTGATACGACTAGCAGCCGAAGTGTTGGCCGACATGCATCCCCCCATTCAGAGGGTCTCGCTGCACCATAGTAACAACAATTCGGACGATAACGGCCTGAACCGAGGACCGCCCAGGCCATTGATTCGCTCCATGTCTACATTACAGTATTGCATTAGCCATAGAAATTGGAATGTCCATTCAAATAATGGAAGATAAGTCTAGGTCGCGAGTTGCTGCGGACAACGGACACGTAGACACAGTCTCACTGGCCGTGGAAAAAGCCAAGATGGACCGAGTGTTCAGTGCTGATGTCACTTTAAACCGATTAATCGATCGAATTATTGCCAACGCTGAAAAAAAGAAATCGGCCACAGCAATAACACTTAGCAATAACAAAAGCAACCGTTTCTCGAATCAAATTCCAAACGCTTAACATCTTTTTTGCACCGTTTTGTACCATATTGGCGATGGCTTATTCTTACTCGTATCTGCAGCGAAACGTCCGCTACTTTGTTAAATTCAATAAATACGCATTCTACCAGTTTACCGAGGACTTGCACGAACTTACTAATTGCCTAATCATAACACTAATCAACTATATTAATATATCATCGTTATAGTTCGATATGTATATTACTTATAGTATAGTTATAATAACTATATTATATTTAATTTGGTTATTATAATATATAATTATATTAACTAGAATTTTTTGCATCACTCGCAGATTAAAGACTTTATAATAGTGAATAAAACCTTAGATCCAATGACAATTCTTGCTTAATTTAATCACCAAAAATCAGTAATTGACTTTCCCTTCATACTGATTTTCTTGATTCAACCACGGTTCAACGTTCTTTCTTAAAGTTGATTGATTAATAGCCTAAATTAATTTAAATTCCTTTAGAAATTTACAATTTTCAACAACACTGCAATTCCATCTTAGGATCTTCCCTCATCATTAAAAACTCCGGCAAGTAGTTAAGAAAGAACCGAGTTGAAAGCTGAGTGAATCTTACACTCGGTATCCTTCAATTCAATCCTTCAATTATTTATATGAATTAGCTTCCACATATTGTATTAATAAGTAAAATTGCGCACTTGCAACATGAATAACTTAGCGCGAATGCCATGGTGATCCGGCGCTCCATCCGAGTCGCTTCCTGGTTGGCTCAATAACCCGGTTGCGACCATCGAGCGCACCTTTCGTGACGCACTCGTACAACTATTGGATTAGCAAAGACTGCACTGGCCAGTTGATTATCTCCTTTCCGGCGGTTTACAAGTCTATAACTCACTGCAACTTCAGTTCTACTATTAGGTGATTATTTAAGCAACCGTTTACACAAAACCTTCAGTTACACTGTTAGGTAGCAGTTAGTTTAGGTACAGTTTCATTGTGAATTTTCAATCGGTAAAATTAGTTCCTTGATTCATTTAATAAATTTCATTCAATTAAATCTTTCAAATTCAAACATTTATTATTGAACATTATATATTAATTTATTGTTTATTATTTATTTATACTATATATTAATGCTATACTAAATTTAAACAGTTAAAAGTTCATATAATCCCAAACGAAATCACAAAACCTGCGCTTGACGGAGATAATCTTAATTTGAATCTTAAAAAACAGAATCGGTGATGATTAGACCTTTTTCTTTAAGGGTAGGTTGAAAAAGATGGCGGTACAGGACCATCAGCATGCGGGGCCTTCACACGCTGAGGCGTTCACCGCACTGCTCTTCAAGTGGAAGGGATCGCTTTACAAACTGGTCTACAAGGAACTGTTGATATTTCTCATCGGTTTCGCTTTCCTTAGCGCCATTAACCAATTCGCACTGAACGACGAACAGAAAGCGTACGAACTTACCAACTGCTATTTACTACAAAAATATCGTTTGCCAACGATTTCATTCAGTTTGAAATCGTAGGACCAGTCGCATTGATTGAAGTTTCCAACTAGTTTCTACGCTATCCTACTGTAAAACAAATTAGCTTTAAAACAACTATAAACTACCTGTGCAAGCATGCTATTAATTAGCCATTATCTGACTGATATACAATTACTAATTAACTAATCGAAGAACACAATCTAAACAGGTATCCACCTGATGTATATTTTAATCCGTTTTGCATTGCTAGACTTGTAGTATTCATTATCACTAATTGGTTGAACGTAAAATTTTTCCCATTAAAGACCCTATAGTTTTCAGAAGATCGGATTACCTAACCAGAAGCTTAATTGTAACTTAAAATTATAATTTTTGAAATAGAATCTTTGTCCAAATCGTTGACTACTTCAAGGGCTACTCTAAGAAGATTTCTCTGCCTTTCATTCTGGGATTCTACGTGACTATGATTGCTACGAGATGGTGGAGTCAATTCATGGCCTTACCCTGGCCTGATAGGTTTTTCCTCCCTCCTAAACTCTATGTTTTGATCAACTATAGATCTTAGTTTTGTTCGATAGATTGCTGCTGTGCGTTACACTGTATCTACCGGGAAATGATGACGAGTCGCGCTCAATACGAAGGAACCTGCTCCGTTATGCGACCCTAATGTTGGTGTTGGTACTTCAGCATATCTCTGAATCGGTTAAAAGCAAGTATCCAGGACTGGATGATCTGGTTAAAGCTGGTAGGTTCATCTTTATTTAAGTATAAATAGTGGCCTTTGACTAATTCATATATATTTAAATCAAGGAATTATGACGCAGCAGGAAATGGATCTACACAGATCGATTAAAACCGACGTTAACTTGTACTGGGTACCGGGGACGTGGTTTGTGCATTTGCTGAGGCAGTGTGGGCTGCAAGGAAGGATTGATTCGGAAGGGACCAAATTGGTCATGGAGGTATACCACTGGAATTTGAAAACTATTGCAAGGTCCGTAGGGGTAAAAAAAAAAAACGAAGGTAGTTCTGGATACAGCAGTGGTTTTGTTGCACTATTTTTAACGTCTATATTTATAAATTAGCTGTTACGTAATAAAAAGAGTGATAGATGTTTGGTAGACAGATAATTAGAAATATAGTTAAACAGACGGATAGTTGGATAAATGGATGGACAGATGGATGGGTGGGTGGAAGGATGGATGAATAGATTCTGGAAAATAGGTAGGTAGATAGATACAGATAGATAGATAGATGGATGTCCACCTATCCTATCACCTGGTGTAATTAATGGATGGACGGATGGATGGATGAATGCAAAATAGATAGATAGATGGATCGATTAATTGACTGATCCATAGATGGACGGATGGGTAGATGGATGGATGGATAGATGAATGGATGAATGGAAAATAGGTAGATATATAGATAGATAGATAGATAGATAGACAGATAGATAGATAGATAGATACGGATAGATAGATACATATATAGATACAGCTAGATTGACTGATAGATAGATAGATAGACGGACGCATGGACAGACGGCGGATTTCTTTATGTTGCAAGTTTCGGCCAGTGGATTATTGCTAAAATAAAAATCATAATACAAAAGAATCTTTGAAATTCATTCAAAAAAATACTTCGTGAATTCTACACATTTGTCACGCAGCAAGTCATTTCTAAACTTTGGTTGAAACTGAAGGAATTACTTAATTTCCGCGCGCGCTGCTCGGTCTTATGGAACCACAATTGGGTCAGCATTCCTCTGGTTTACACGCAGGTCACAAACTTTACATTTGAATATTACATTCAGACTTTGCCTATGCATTTTTCACGAACTTGTAACGACTTTGACAGGTGGTCACCTTGGCAACGTATACTTTCTTCACAGCGTCAATGTTCGGTCGTCAGTACGTACCCGAAAAGAAGGGCGAACACGCAGTCCTGCCAGTTGATATTTTCGTCCCGTTATGGGCAGTTTTGGAGTTTCTATTCTACATGGGCCTTTTGAAAGTCGCTGAGCAGCTGATTAACCCTTATGGTGAAGATGATGAAGATTTCGAGTTGAACTTTCTCATAGAGCGACACATGAAAGTAAGTCACCTACGACCTCTACTTAACTTCGTATATCTTCTCGTATTATGTCTAAATTACTCTCTGGGCTGTACATTATAATCCCAAGTAACTTGAAAGTCAATTGTCAAAACAACTTCAAACAGTTAGTTTAAGTTTGCATACATTTACGTAATAAAGCTAGGGGCTTATATTGAAGGTATTGGGATAAAAGTTTGTCTTCTAGAGTGTTACTGACGTGTAATTATGAAATTTTTTAAGGTCATACACCTTGGTGCCGAGGTTTTAGCTGACACGCACCCTCCGATTCGAAGGGTTTGGCAGCAGTATACTACCGGCACTTCGGATGGGGCTCAACAGCCAAAGACTTCTGTTCAAGCCACTTCAACGTTGCAGTAGCTAGCCTTGTAATTTTTATTTTACTATAATGAAACCTAAATCAAAGTTATGAAAACTAAGGTTGGGCCATCAGCTCCTTCTGCGGACCAAAAAGTAGATTTTACTATCAGAAAATGCAGCGGTTTGCTTTATTCTACGAGCACCGTGGAAACTGGATATTCAGTGAAAGAATGGCGACAAAGACAAGGATATAATAACGCAGCAAGAGAAGAATTCAATAGAGCAAAAAATTTCCAAGTTTTGAGTGGCGGGGAATATCTTTATATTTAGGATTTTGTTTTAGCAAAACTATCAAACCGATTTCAATAAAACTCTTTTAGGATACTCTACTATTTTGACTACTACTATTTCGAGATTGACTCTACACGCGGTATTTCTGGGGCTGCGATACGCTTATAATTGTCGAAGTTATGAGCAAATAGTTTGTGCCTCTTTTGCATTATTCGTGCAGTTCAATAGTTATCACGTGTTCTTGAAATATTTACAAAAACTAACAATCATGTCTTTCATCACAACATGTATATATTTATCTATTCTTTTGCGACTAAACTCGATAACTTTTATGCTCAATGCAATGTAAATTGCAACATTACGTAACGAACTTAACGCACAAAGCTTTAGCATCCTTGTTAATGGCACCTCATGCAGAAGTTAATTTGGTAACTAGAGTTTACAATTTCCACCGTTTCAATTCTAACCTGCTCAAATGTATTCGCCTTAACAAATACACGTTTTCGACCTTCCTTTACCGTGTCTCATTTTCATCGCCCTAATATATACTGGTTTCCCAATTGCACTGTAAGTAGTCCCTCTTGCAGCTACTGTGTACATTTCTGTTTAGAAACGCGTACGCAAGGCGTTTACTTTAACAGGTTTTAATCTCGTTTGTTTAAGATTATTGTTATCGTTTCTAGCTGAGAATTCTGAAGAGTCAATTAGCAATCTTCGCTGTTAAGTTAATCGTTCGGCCTGAAAATTCAATACTAAGAAGATCAAACAAAGTCAGGTAAAATTCGTCTTCCAGTGTTCTTCGGAATTCTGAAAAGGTCATCGAGTACTTCAATAAGTTTATGAGTAGTTATGAGAAGTGAGTCGATGGGCACCGGAGGTTCAAGCTATTGAAATTTGAATAAATAATATTAAGGAGAAAAACATCCTTCCGGTCATTAAAAGACTTTAAAATTATCTGCTCATCATATCCTTTAGTTATTCTATTCACATGGTATTAGTTAAGGAATTGATGATGGTTAAAGGCAAAAAGACATTATTTTTGGAAAGTATTGCTTTCATTATATGACTAACATTAGGAAGTCGCTTGACTTGACACGGAACGCACTGCTTTCATAGGTTAACTAAGATTAGGAAGTAGGTTGACTTGACATGGAATGCATTGCATTCATAGGTTAACTAACATTAAAAAGTTGCTTCACTTGACATGAAACACACAGTTTTCATAGGTTAACTAACATTAGGAAGTAGCTTGACTTGACATGGAACGCATTGCATTCATAGGTTAACTTACATTAGGAAGTAGCTTGACTTGACATGGAACGCATTGCTTTCATAGGTTAACTAACATTAGAAAGTAGCTTGACTTGACATGGAACGCACAGTTTTCGTAGGTTAACTTACATTAGGAAGTAGCTTGACTTGACATGGAACGCATTGCATCCATAGGTTAACTAACATTAGGAAGTAGGTTGACTTGACATGGAACGCATTGCTTTCATAGATTAACTAACATTAGAAAGTAGCTTGACTTGACATGGAACGCTTAGCTTTCATCTTAAGACATCGTGGGTGGACTTGACATGGAGCGCATTGCTTTTATATACGCATAATAATAGTCAATCCGTTTTCGAAGAGAACAGCAGCAATAATGAAGATGCTGTACTATCACTGGAACCATTATTCTGACACTCGTACACGCAGTATCAAATATACCTTACTTGACATTGTAACAATTATTCAAATACCCCTAAATACGACAAGAATAGTTTCCTTACTTTGTACGGAAACCATTATTCCTGTACTTTGTTTGATTCTTTGAAAATTACCTATACTGAGCTATCAAATACTCATCATTTTAAACTTGTTGTCTCCATTGCTTTTTTTTTAGTAGTTACAAGTGTATTTTCTGCCCAGCTGGCACAATGCATACCGGGCTATAAATTCTTCTGGGTTTTATTTACACAACTTTATGAGGAAAATAGAGAAAAGAAAGAAAATGTATAAGCGGAAAAGCGATGATTCGATCAAATGCAAATGCAAGTAACTTGGATTAAAAGAAAAGCGAGTAATAGAAGGTGGATGACTTACAAGAAGGCGAAGCAGAGTCTACGAATTAGTGACATGAAAACAAATTTGAACGTAAGGTTAGGATCGATACGGGAAAGGAAATAAAATAACAACATCATCAACAAGAAAATACAATCACATAACAAACACTAACATGAGGAAAAGAAAGTTAATATAAGTAGTAATAATAAAAATTTTAGAGGTTATAGGCGCATTGATTTTTCTACAAAGTCTAATACGGACATTTGTAGCCTGGGGCTGCTTAAGAGATTGGGTAAGATTTCGGGCCAGGAGAAAGGAAGGTTACTAGAGAATATTTCTTTGATCAGCTTGGCTCTGAAAAATTTGGGGCAATTAAAAA
>JAIQCU010001671.1:0-19308 GCA_022114935.1 Leptestheria dahalacensis
CATATAGGACACATGGGTACGCATCTGATTGGTCCGTAGCCGAAAAGCGCGTGAAAAGTCGAGTCGAGTCATATAGGACACATGGGTACGCATCTGATTGGTCCGCAGTTGAAAAACGCGTGAAAGTCGAGTCGAGTCATGTACGACACAGGGGTATGAAGTTGAGTCATACGATGACGCAATTGAGTCATCGAGTCATGGTGACGTCATTGATGGTCATGGCAACTCACTATGGCCGGGCCTGCCCGGACTTGTTTGGGTCCCATGTTAAGAGATAGGACAACGATTTAACATAGAAACAGATAGGGAATTTGGAAACGGTGGGGAGAAAAACGGGGCAAAAAAAAGGAAAAAAACATGGAGTGGAAAAAAGTTAACAATATGGCTCCATGCTGTTAAGCAATGGAGACAAATATAGAAAATATGCTCAACAATGTAGGTACAATGGACATATCAACTACAGTATTATTATAAGTATGGTAAACATGGGAAATCTAGTAAAATAGTATCCTATAAATTAAAAAGTAAATATAACAAATACTCAAATATCGTATTTATGCTATATAAAAGCCGAATCCATGCCGAAGCTGTTCATTTTTTAATTATTAGGTCTGTTACGGTGAGCTCGGTTGTTTAGCGTACAATTCTTCGTGGTACAGTGTTCCGTATCGCATGATTAACGTACTTCCCGCCCGGAGGGAAGACATCAACACGAGTTTTCTACTCTACACGCGCCAAAACCCAGAAACGGTAAATTTGACATGTCCCTAACATAATCAGTTAAATAAACTTTTATACTTTAAATAGTTAAATGAATTCAAATTGTGTTTTTTTAAATGTCATTGCTAACTTTCGGCATATATTTAAACTTACTAGGGAACTTCGTTCACCGCTAGAAATTTACAACTTATTCGAGACCATTTGAAAACGGAGCAACCAATCAAATTCATCATACACGGCTACCTTCAGAATGGATTGACCGATCCCTGGATAAAGGTCAGTCATCTGATATATCAATAAACTGATAACTTGAATGGTTTTGAATTATGTTACATAGTTGCATATAGGGGTTATACTGAAATGTACAAGTACTATAGGTTGTTAATTAGATATCTTGGTGTGTGATAGGATTTGTCGGATCAGTTGCTGAAAGTAGGCGATTTCAACGTCATCTCGGTGGACTGGGGCAGAGGAGCTCGGCCCGTGTACGCAAACGCCATAGCCAATATTCGCGTAGTCGGTTTGGAGATTGCTCATCTGGTGAAGGTTTTGATAGTAAGTCGTATCTAACATTGTTGTGATTCTTAAACATTATCCTATTTTGATATCCAACAGTTATTTTTCGCATTCTAGTTTGGATTAGCTCACTTTAACATTATTGTTTAATTATTTTAACCAGAAGGAATTTGGCATCCGCCCCGGCGATATCCATCTGATCGGTCACAGTCTCGGGGCTCAAGCAGCTGGATACGCTGGAGAAAGAATTGCGAATCTTGGAAGAATTACTGGTTAGAAAACAAACACCCTTGCTTAATTGCAATTAGTGAATGAATACAGATGATGTTGGCTGAATTCAGAGGTGATGTTATAAAACAGGACTGGATCCTGCGGGACCGAGTTTCCAATGGATGCCTTCGTTTGTACGACTAGATCCTTCAGACGCTACGTTTGTCGATGCCATTCATACGAACGCGAAGCAGTACCTTCACGAAATGAGTATTCCTACTTTACACGCATCCACCTTAACTTAAAAAATTCATGAACTGTCTGAATCTGATCAGGATATGTCTGTCTATCAATCTATATATGTCTGTCTGTCTGTCTATCTATATCTATCTATCTATCTATCTATCTATCTATCTATCTATCTATCTATCTATCTATCTATCTATCTATCTATCTATCTATCTATCTATCTATCTATCTATCTATCTATCTATCTATCTATCTATCTACCTATCTCTCTATCCATCTATCTTAACATCTATCCATATCTCTCTACTGGTCTATTAAAAGCCAAGATTCAACTTGTTAACTTCAAGTTCCATTTATTGTTAAATCGCATTAGGCAATGTTGTTTCTTGTGAAGTTATATACTATAATGTAATTCAACCAGTTAAGTCTACCTCCAGAGTTTGGAATGATTCAACCGGTGGGTCACATCGACTTCTACGTCAACGGCGGGGCCAATCAACCGGGCTGCGAACTTGCCACGCTCATCGCCACTACCACAACGCAGGAACCCACTCGCGTGGACGATATCGTCTTCTGCAGTCATCGAAGGTCAGTGGATCTTTTCAGCGATTCCCTGTCTTCTTCGCTGGATCTTGTCGGCTATGAATGCAGCGACTATGATGCATTCCTCCGTGTAGGTTTTTGAATTTTAATTAAGTATTAAGATGCAGCTATTATCTTCAGTTTCGATACTGCGATTATTGGTATTTGAATAAATGTGGATGAATAATGACAGGGAGAATGCTTCTCTTGCGGTAGCGACGATACCAGATGCGCCAAATTGGGACTCGATGCAGCGCTTTACCCTCAGAGGAGAAGAACCAACGTGAAACTCTTCATGCAAACGGGGCCTTCAAGGCCGTTTACCGGTAAAACAGCTTGCAAAGCAAGAATCAGACGTGTTAATCTAGATTTATCTGCTGCTGGTGAGTAAACCAACAAAAAGTCTCAGCGAATGAGTATGTAGTTCGATGAACCGCCACTAGATGGCGCTAGTGGCAGGTAAACAAATCTTCGGTAAACAAGCAGGCGTGATTGGCCTGTAATGGCCACAGGCCGTACATATATCGACTATTTCTGGTCTAATTGTACCTACATTACCAACTCTGATCAGATGTGCATTAGCAATATTGACATCTGTTTATATGAATATACATGATGCATGTAATGCGTATATATCCTACTGATAGCAGGTGTATAGTACTTCGTTTAGATTAATGGTTTATAAATGACATTTACGCTTCTACATAAGAACAGCCATATTGACATCAGGACAACATGTCGGTTAGGTTAGACCCGGTTGCCTCCACAGTCTTTTATCTCTTGACATGCCTTACTCATAAATATTCACTGGTTGCCAAGTGTACCACTACCACGCCACTATAAGAACAGCTCAGCCAAGAGACTACTCCAGCCCTACCGTGTACGGAGTTGTCACGATGTCGCTTGAAGGGACGTTAGGGCGAGTTGCCAATGTATCTGCAATGTCAAAGTAAGTCCCTAGGCGTACATCCATTACAGTAACACATAATACAACTTAATTCAAGTTAATTCTAGTATAAAAGAGTATTTAGAACTAATATAAGAATCACAGCTATGCGGATAGCTGAAAATTGAAACTGGACCGTCAGTTTCAATGAAAGTTATTTAATTTCCAAATACGTCTATTCAATATTGCCCTCTCACATCTCACTTGGTCTATTCGTTAATTAATTTACTTGAACATTTTGTCATTAGTAGCTAATTTGATTATCTTTTGTGTTATCAAACTGCGCATGGAAGTCGGACGATGGTAATACAGCATGGAACCGACAAGCTACTCCTCTTCACGACCGAGGTTAACCTGGGAGATATTGTCCACGCATCGATCCACTGGCAGGATCAAAGCACCACCTACCCACCATCCACTATATCCGTCAGTTACATTGAAGTAACTCTCCTAAATAACTACCCAGAGAGGTAAATAACACCCACAATAAGTTCGATTTATCGGAAATCTAACAATCGTGGAAAATTTTATTAACTCTAACTCACTATTTTTGCTAATTATGATATCCTGTTATATATTAAATATACTTGTCTATTGGCTATAGGAATCGCTTGCAAGGGAAAGTAAGACTCTGCGCTGAAAACAGACTTGATACTACGGTAATCTCCTCAAACGGTCACGGAACCTTTTCACGTTGTTAACCTACCGAACTACCACTGATACTGATGAAACGAACCTGTTTATCCGGATCGCGTTCAATGGGACATGATTAATAGGATATTAATACTCAAACTAAACGTACACATAATTAATATGAGTGCGAGATAAACTGCTATAATAAAACAGTTGAATCCAGATTTATAAATCTATATGATTCGTACCAGAATACAAGAAACTAAAAGAACTGTCTGTTGTAATGTGAATTCAAATTCATAAGATAATGGTTACAAGGCGAGTGTCTGCACTCATCAGTGCCTATTCGACATTATGGTATTTAGAGGTACATTCGTATTTACAGACAAATTCATTCCAAATAAAGCTGTCAGTTTAAGGGAGATTTCCGTAACTTAAAGATGCAGTGAAACTAACGAGATTCAGGTTTCATCATCACGGGGTACATCTTTGTTAAGGAAATGTAAAACGAATTACTTCGCCTCCGTGTACATTTCACGCCCACTGGTTACCCCGTATCTGGGGAAAAAGCGTTAAAAGAACATCAACTAATACTTTTATAACCGGTAACAAACACTCAATCACTTTGCAATCGGTTTGTGTTTATCCTATATGTAGTAAACTGATGTTTGTGCGTAAAGTGATATCTGAGATACAGGATAGAATGATGATACAGGACTTTTGATTCAGAGTCGTTCCAGCTTGAACCATAGCGATAACATCTGATCATGCTGACTACTTGATGTGCAAAGCTGTTTTACTGATTCACGCAGCACAGCAGAAATCAAAATTTTAACGAATCTTGAACATCCTTCCCCGGATAAGTGTTTCAGTGTGGCTCTTAGTACAGCACCATGCGCTTCGTCACGAGTATTGTGTTGGCGTTCATTCTATTAGGTACACCAGTTAAGTTATTAACTATTAAACTAGTTAGCTCCATAGTTAGTATATAAGGTTCTTATTGTTATTGACCCTTATAATCTCTTCAGGGTTTACAATGACGTAATTTTGATAGTATTTACTAAAATGCTATCGGTTAGTTAACAACAACTTTTCTTTCCAATCTTAAGAATTCATCGCTGTAACCAAGGCCCAGGAGGAGAATTCACTGGGAGAGGGCGAATCGGACAACCGTCAAAAGTAACGTAAATGCGAATTCATAAAAGAAAAATCAAGATTTATAAAAAGGTACGACTGTGTTTCTTAATTTATGCCAGCGAGGACAATCCTGACTGGAAGTGGAATGTTGATAAACCTGGAAGGCGTTTCCCTGCATCAAAAAAGGTATCCTCCCTAGGCGATTTACTGAATTGAAAACCTAGGAAACGCAAATAGTCACTCGGCGAGTAATTTTGAAAACCATAAACAGGTCTGTTTTGAGGAACTCGGTTGTCTGGGAATCGACAGCTCATGGTACAAGATACCCTACCGAATGATAAACTGGGCCCCGTTGACTCGTGATGAAATCAATACGACTTTCCTACTTTACACTCGGCAACATTCTTCGACCGTATAACAAAACATTCACGTGTAAATTGTAAACTTTAATGTTAGCAAATTTTGCGAAAAGGGTACTACTTTTAAAACCAAAGATCTGGACAAGATTAGCAATGAATTCAACCCTACACTACCAGTGAAATTCATCATTCATGGCTACACCCAGAGCATCCAGACCGATCCGTGGATGACGGTATTTTTAACGCTATTGTAAATGCACCACCATCAACAGTTGTAGTAATACTAAATTGTAATATAGTAAAGCAGTAGTTGTAGTTACTGGTTGCACGGTATTGTGGTAGTAGACTTGTAACAGTAGTTGAATTACTAACTTAAAAGTAGTAGTAGTAGTAGTAGTAGTAGTAGTAGTAGTAGTAGTAGTCTTATATGAATGATAGGATCTTTCATAGTTATGATATGAATAAGGTAATTTTAGAAAAATTACTTAGGAACTTGCACGCGCCCTATTGAAGGTGGGCGATTTTAACGTCATCATAGTGAACTGGGGAGACGGAGCTCATCGACCGTACGCCAACGCTCTGGCCAACATTCGAGTGGTCGGCCTGGAAATCGCCTTTTTAGTCCGTACATTAGTGGTAATACTTTAGATGACAAAACCAACCCATTAGTTACATTACTGGAGCAAAAAAAATTCGCAGGATCGCTTCGGGATCTACACTCAAAACGTACACCTGATTGGTCACAGTCTAGGAGCTCAAGTCGCTGGTTACGCTGGAGAGAGGATCCCAAACTTGGGTCGAATTACAGGTGCAACACTTTTACCAACTTGAACTTTTAAAATCACTTTAAAACCGTTACATTAACACGTTGATAGGATCGGATCCCGCGGGCCCCGGTTTTCATACTATGCCAAAGTTCGTTCGACTGGATCCTTCAGATGCACTTTTCGTCGACGTCATTCATACTAACGCCAAGAGGAACATCTTCGAAATAAGTACATTATAACCATTTTAAGTGTTTATTAATCCCAATTAACTTAACATAACCAGTAATTCTTCAAGAACGTTAACGCAATTCTGACTCGTTTTTTATTAAAAAGAGTTTGGAATCCCGGAACCAGTGGGTCACCTGGACTTCTACATCAACGGAGGCGTGCAGCAGCCCGGTTGTGAACCTTCTACTTTGCTGGCTGCAAATTACCCTCAACCGGTAAGACCCAGTGACATTGCCTTCTGCAGTCATCGAAAGGCTGTGGCCTACATCATAAGCTCGCTGACTTCGAATGTTGATTTCGTCGGTTACGAATGCAGTAACTACGAAACCTTCTTAAAAGTAAGTACAAAGTAATACTAGTTTGCTGATGTTGAAAGCGCATATTCTAGTACAATGACATGCCTATAGTAGCTTTACGTAATACGTTTCCTAGTCTCTGTTATCTTAAAGATACTTAGAATGTAATGGTGAATACACGTAAAGACTGAGATTCACCCGTTAAATAAGAATAGACAAATCTTGATAATACTTTGCAATTATCTATATCCATGGCTTTTAAACATAAACCGACAGTGAATACGATAGAATCAAGGGTTGTTCAAGAATATGTTGAAATGTAATACAAGATAACTTAACTTCCTTGTATATGTCATATCTTACTTATTTGAATGAATAGGGCGATTGCTATTCCTGCGGGGAGGACAACAGTCACTGCGCTAAACTTGGGCTGGACGCAGCAGAGTATCCTGCCTTCCTACTTCGAAACCGCGTGCCACTTTACCTCAAGACTAAAGCTAACCCGCCTTATAGCAGTATCCATTAAATAAATTTTCTTAAATAGATTAACTTATCTTTATACAGTTTTTATAAAAGTAATATGATTCCTCTGTTTTAGTTTACCACTACCACGTCATTGTGAAAATGGCTGGTTCGAGTAATTCCAGTGGCACAGCTTTTGGAAATCTCTATATTTCTATCAGAGGAACGAAGGCACAAGCTAGTGATATTTTACTTGGCAATAAGTGAGTATTTCTTTCCATTAGTTTCATATTTTTTAAATTTTCCTGGCAATAGTATTTTAGTTACTACTGGAATTTATATCAGAAACACAATTTGTTGTTCTTGTATCGTAAGAATCCAACCAGGATCGGCCAAGTTCTTCCTCTTCACATCGGAGTTGGACTTTGGCAAAATCACGCAAGTTGATCTGCGATCGGATTCGAAACCCCCATTCGTCGTCACGAGTGTCGAGATATCGATACTGAACAATTATCCCGAGAGGTATTTTTTAAAGAAAGAATCTTAAACAAATAACAAGATTCACAAAACGAATCAACTCCTTATATTAAATGTTATATAACGATGTTAACTAATAAATATCTGGAAACATATAACCCTTGTAAATTGGCATAAAAGTTCAATTATAGCAAAACTCGATTTGCATATTTTACAAATTTGTGATTTCAGTAAGCGTGTTGAAGGATCGGTCCGACTGTGCGCCGGCGAGGAACGTGACTACAGACCGACTAGTTCTGGACAAACAAGCACCTTCTCTTACCCGTGCAATTTCTAATTACACAATCTCTTGTAACATTCGGATTCTCTTGACAATACAGGCTTCAAACTGCAGTTGCTTAAAGAATAACAACTACATTGTTAAATGTTATGTATGAAAGTTCACAAGGGTGAATAACTGAT
The DNA here is from genome assembly GCA_022114935.1 of Leptestheria dahalacensis. Taxonomy (NCBI): domain Eukaryota; kingdom Metazoa; phylum Arthropoda; class Branchiopoda; order Diplostraca; family Leptestheriidae; genus Leptestheria; species Leptestheria dahalacensis. The sequence continues at coordinate 8,045 of JAIQCU010001671.1, forward strand.
GTATTCCTTAGGATGTACTGTTGATTGTAACAGTATTAGAACAAATTGTTGATCTATATAGGGAACAAGCAGAGTGGCGCAGTGGAAGCGTGCTGGGCCCATAACCCAGAGGTCCGTGGATCGAAACCACGCTCTGCTAAACGTTTTACACCCTGCTATCAAGAAGATACAAACCTGAGATAATGTTTTCCAAATCACAAATTTTGAGGAGAGTAAGTACTGAATCTCGATTACTATATTAACTTACCGTTTTAAGCTATAGGTCCTTTCACTGCACATTACCAAAAAACACACTGCTAAATATGCGGTCGACTGCCTGTTCTCAACAGATAGACAAAAAACAACCTGATAAACCTGTTTGCCACGCGGCAGCACCTTGATAAACCAGCACAAAATGGACCAATTTGAAGGTACTTGCAGCTGTATGTTTTCCTGGAGCAAATTTGCACATTTATTTTGTTATTAAGCTGAATACTCGTAATGGCAAACTATTGCGTAACGCCAAAAATAGCATACATTTAGAGTAATTAAACAATACGAATGAAGCAAATAGATTTATCTTAGAACTATAGAAAATAAAAGTAGAAAAAAATAGAACTATCTTTCTGACTTCCAGTTAATATGTCTAGTCCGGTCTAGTCAAAGAATACTCTATTTTGCTTAAATAAAAAAATAGCTGCATATAATTCATTGTGGAATTAAACGAAGAAAATTGCCACCGGAAGGTTTTACCAATTTATTTACCAATTAAAGGAAACGAAATCAGTTTACCATTCCTGATCGATACATAGCGAGCTCGACTTCACGATTTGAACAATTATCGACCTTTTAAAATCTTTTCTCTGGGCGTATTTGCATGCTCAAGGAAAAGTCGGGAAAGGAGAGAAACAAACGAAAACGGTTCGACTAAATTTTCTAAGAGTAAACTCGTAACTAACAACCCTAATGTGTCGAATGTAAACTAATTAAGAATTAAGAATTAAATTTCGTTACAAAAAAAGGGAAAAAAAAGATTTAGGTGTGATTTTATAAGTAGGGCTGGTACTGCGGTTCTACTCAAGGACGCGATCCCACTGCTGCTAGACACGGGCGCTTTTGGCTGCTGGGTTCCCCCTCTGGCCCGGTACGCGCCTCCTTATTTAACCTGGGTTCCCAGGACTCCTCCCGAGGATCCATGTCGATGCTCAGCTCAGTGCGGACGTCCATTCAACGCAGATCCCGCAGCACCAGGACTCCCCATCGCAAATCATCCGCTAGACCAGGCCTCCCGGTAGCGGGATTACAGAGGTGCGCCACAACCTCCAGCCATCCACTAAACTCTTCTACTACTATTTAAATGCAGTTTCCCATCACAAAAATAATAATCAAAGTACCAATATAGAGATTAAAGGTTAGGATATAATTACATCTTAAAACTAACTTTTAACGTTACTTATTCTTTAAGCCGATACGAATATGGACAGTGAAGTTTTGGTAAACAGCTGGCCGCCGGATCTCCCTTATTAAGAACCAAGTGTGGCAAGTAAGAAGATACACGTGTCTGAATAGCTTCCATATAAGTAGCTGACCCGGGTGTGTACGAGGCCAATAGCGCTAGCGGACTTGTTAGCATCACGGCTTTGTTGCGTCTCTCCAGTTACCTATATCGGTAACACAGTGCACAGCTGCACGTAGGGTTCTTTAACCTTGGCCTCTTACGAGATTTTTTTTAAGTTAAGAGCTTATATGTTATCTTCATCATCTTAGAGAAAATACAACTTTTGCTGGTAATAGATATATAGATAAACATATAGATAGATAGATAGACAGATAGATAGATAGATAGATAGATAGATAGATAGATAGATAGATAGATAGATAGATAGATAGATAGATAGATAGATAGATAGATAGATAGATAGATAGATAGATAGATAGCCAGATAGATAGATAGATGGATAGATAGATAGACAGATAGATAGATAGATAGATAGATAGATAGATAGATAGATAGNAGATAGATAGATAGATAGATAGATAGATGGATAGATACGTAGATAGATAGATAAAAGAAAAGAAAGATAAATACACTGGGCAACACTCAATCTTGAGTACGCCCAACACCCAAAAAAAAAAAAAGATATATAGATGGATGGATAATAAATGGTGAATGATGGACGAATAGGTTGATAGATGGATAGATAGATGGATAGACGGAGAGATCGATAAAAAGATAGACGGACAGGTAGACAGACATATTTTGATAGACACAGAGACAAACCAGTACATAGATATCGATATCTGTCGATATCTAGACGGACAGATAAATGGACAGATACACAGACAGATAGATGGGATGGATAGATGGACAGATGTTTTAGACATACAGATAAATAAATGGGTACATAGATAGTTAGATATGTATTTCTATAGTAACGCTCTACCTAACAAAGTGGTATTCACCCATGACTAAACCAAGAAAGCGTGCCTGCATCATAACCCAGTTTCAAGCGAATGAAAGACTGCACCGTAAAGCATTCTCAACTCGCCTTTCCCGCGGGTTACAACCCTGCACAGGTTTCTTGCCTTTTTTGTATTCTACCTGCTGTATAAGACTGACCAAAAAAGACCCAGTTGTGGATGGTCAGTGACCCTAAGATGAAGTTGATACTAATCCTTCTTGCTTTTCGTAAGATTTCATTTTTTATATTAATTTTTGGATTACAATAGTCATTAATATCAAGTTTTAATTATAAGCGGTGGTCTATTGCGATCAGCAAGAGGACGCTGAATTTGAAGGGCCATTTGTTGACAGGTTTGCACAAAGTTAATTTAGTTCAATGCTGAAATAATTATCTTGATGCAACAGTTTCTTGAAAATCCCGCGCAATTTTCTATCCGGTTTGTCACCGATCCAGGAACAGACGGTATACCTGCGTTTCTTCTTAACATACTCTATGAGAAGTTATTAACAAGACAAGTTGATATGATTAGGTTTGTTATGGACAACTAGGATGTCTTACAGTCGATAAGTCATGGTACAACATTCCCGGAAGGATTTTCAATACGCTACCCAGATCCCGTACTGATGTCAATACGACGTTCATATTGTTCACCCGAGAGAATCCTGTTACAGTACTCAAATCTATTTCATATGCTGACCCTTTAAGAGTAGATCTAAATTGAATTAACATGTGAGGATAGCTGTATCAATAAGGTATTTAGCCCATATTTAACTTTGATTACGCTTATTGGCTATTTGTTGCTATCGGATATACATTGAAATCTGCAGGGCATTGTATTCACAACGGAAACCCTGCAGATAATCGGCCGATACTTAGAACCGTCTCTTCCCACCAAGTTCATCGTACACGGTTGGCTTCAAGATGGCGCCAACGATGCTTGGATTAAGGCACCTCGTTAATTCATAATTAACTCAGTTAACTCATTAATAAAAGACAATCTAAATTGTATGTATTCTTCGCAGGTTTTGACTCGCGCATTGCTGGCAGCTGGGAATTTTAATGTTATCGTCGTTAATTGGGTGAAAGGATCTAGAATGAATTACCGTGACTCACTGGGTAATACGAGGCTTGTCGGCCTGGAAATTGCCTACTTAGTCAACAACTTGCAGGTATAATTTTTGACAAAAGCCGCAGTAAGACAAAAGCTTTACTCTGGTTAGATTAGTTGCATTAAACTAGAGAGTTAGACGGACGAATGAAGCGCATTGGAGCAGGTGAATGAGACTAGATTGATTGTGATTAGGATGTCCAAGATCAGGTCAAAGTATAGTTCAGATTTTTAAAAAAGATGGAGTGATTAATTCAGTTCAACACAGACTTTTATATACAGAAAGTTAATTAGTAAGTTAGTAGGATGTATAGATAGATGGATAGATAGATAGATAGATAGATAGGTGGACAGTTAATAAGTCAGTTAATAGATAGTTAGATATATATAGATAGTTATAGATAGATAGATAGATATAGATTAGATTGTTAGACAGAAAGATAGATGGATAGACAGATAGATAGATAGATGGATAGATAGATAGATAGATAGATAGGTAGGTAGATAGATAGATAGATAGATAGATAGATAGATAGATAGGTAGATAGATAGATAGGTAGATAGATAGATAGATAGATAGACAGGCAAAACTTACTAGTGTTCTTGTATCCTGTTATATAGCATGCAATCTGGCGGTAAATCTAACAAACTTAAATGTACCGTTTCTAAATTTTTATCCTTCAAGGATACGTATAAGGTACAAACGGAGAATGTCCATATCATGGGCCACAGCCTGGGTGCGCACATAGCTGGTTACGCTGGAGAGAAGATCCCGAACTTGGGAAGGATCACAGGTCAATACGTTTATATCGATAACTTCCTCACCGTTTACCAAACTTCACTACTTCGTATAGTTTTAACTTTTTGATAATTACAAGTAACTGATAAGTATTATGAGTAATACTATTAATTAAGTATAATTTATTATAACTATGCTAATAAGCTTAAGTATATAAAAATAATCATAAGTAATATACTACATAATTAATAATAATTATAAGCAAATGAATCAAATTGTTAATTGGCAATAATAACCGTCGCACTAGAACCGCTAATTAAGCATTTTTTAAAACTAGGTTGTACCTCTCGTGATAATTGAATCACGCTGGCTTACTCTTAATTAACAAAGTATCTCCGAATACTAAAACTTTAAATGTAGAATCTCAAAAATTTGTACTTGTCTTAACTTAATTGAATCATAATCAGATCTTTACAAGAAGTTTGAAAGCGCAAAGCAGGTTGCTGTATAATTCACATTCTCAAATTCTGAATTTAGGATTCGATCCAGCTGGTCCTAGTTTCATGGGAATGCCGGAACACGTGCGACTCGATCCTTCTGACGCTAAATTCGTCGACGTCATCCATACAGATTCCAAGAAAAATCATTTGGACATTAGTATTTACATTCATTATAATTCATCTACACGATTACTAGTTTTTGCATCCGCATTTATGATAATATTCAAAGAAATATTAGTAATGGTGATATCTTTAGAAAAAATTACCAGTGATTTGTCTTGTTAGAATTTGGTTCGATTCAACCGTTGGGCCACTTGGATTTCTACGTCAACGGAGGTGTGAACCAACCGGGATGCGAGACTACCACTTTGCTGGCCAGTAGTTTCGAGCGACCCATCAAACCCAACGATGTCATTTTCTGCAGTCACCGAAGAGCAGCGGAAACATTCATCGACTCACTAACTTCTAATACAGTCAGCTATGTCGCATACGAGTGCAGCAGCCTCAGAGCCTTCTTGTCGGTACAAACCGTCTCTAGATATTCATTGTTTATCTAGGTATACACATTTAAATCTATAGATCTAAATCTTTTATTGTGGTACTTTCATATAATTAGATATCAATTTATGTAATGTAGGATAGACGAATGAATTAACCTAGTTAACTCTAATTAGTCTGATTAATTACACATTAAATGAACTGAAAATTGTTTCAAGGGCGTATGCTACTCTTGCGGTAATGACAACAGCAAGTGCGCTAAGCTGGGTCTTGACGCTTCACTGTACCCCTCACAATCACGGCGCCATGTCCGCTTGTATCTCAAGGCGAAATCAACAGCCCCGTATGCCGGTAAACATGAATAGCTCCATTGACTATGTACCTCTAAGAACCGTCTGTAGTCAATCAACTGTTTTATAGTAACTTACTTGTCAATGTCTTATTAATTAGCATTAATTTTTATAATAGTTTACCAGTACATCATCGTATTAAGGACAGCCAAACCTGCCAGCGCCAAGGAGATTGTTTATGGAAAACCTTCCGTCATCATCCGCGGGGAGTCGAAACAATCCGCAACGATTCCGCTGACTACAGAGTAAACTTGAATCAAATTTTTACGTTGGCATATAAGATGAATTAACTTAAGTGATCATGTATTAACATCTTAATTACTGTTGTTAATTAGAATTGCATTGTAATTAATCCATTATATTCAAACATTTTAGTAGTTATCTTAGCTCAAGGTCATGAAAGTTAATTACATTTAAAGTGATAGTGCAGCCATGTCAGATTATCTTTTTTTCAACGTCAAGATCGACTGTCAGTCTGCAGCACGGCGCCGATAGATCGTTCTTCTTCACCAGCGAAGATGACTTTGGTCAGGCGAATCAATTAGATGTACACTGGCAATACCAGGCGGATCTGAATCCAGCCAAATGGTGTGTTAGACCCTGCAGTACTGCACTCTACATCCGCCGAATTGAACTCTCTTTACTCAACAATTATCCAGAGAGGTTCGCAAGTCAATTTTCATAAATTCCTATCGAAACTTAACTGAAATGCACAAATTAAAATTAGCTCACGTCTGCAGCAAACGCTGATCTTCTGTCCCAGTCCGGCGTCCAGCTACGCGGAAGTTGCTTCAGGAACCAAAAGCGCTTTTACTGCATGCTAATTGGAAGATGAATGCAATATAGATAAGTTTGTATTACAGTGTTGTAAACACCGACGTGGTATCAAACACATGTGGCTAATTGAGATACTATCAATGCAAATTCATAAAATGGTCATAGTGTCATGCGTAGATTTAGCATCAGCGAAATCTCAACACATCCGTTACTCAACGGAAAGGCTCCAATAACTTGAGAGTGATAAACAACCACTTGAGAGTTATGTTTCCAATAATTGGATAACTTGAGAGTGATAAACACCCACTTGAGAGTTATGTTTCCAAGAATTGAGGCGCACATGTGTTTTGCGCACTGCACGGCCGGAAATCCACCGCGCCTTTAGGCGAGGGTTTAAAAGACGGCCCCACAAGAGAGCTCGAGAGAGTCCTCAGATTAGATCTGATCGAACGAGTCTAAGGGTTAACATCGCCCCAGAGCCCTTGTGTTAAAGTCCAACTAGGCAGTAAACGATTCCTTGAGCCGAAGTGTGTGCATGTACTCTCAAGGCGTGTAATACAACTTAGTGTCTAACAGCACTGTGTTCGTGTTTACAGTTATTTATAGACGTGGTGCTAATTCTAGCCCCCGTAACAGAATTAGGCATCACAATAGATTGGTAAATTGTGGTTAACCGTGTTATCGACAATCGACATATTATTCGTGTATTCTAATAACAGTCTTGTTAAACTTCCTGTTCTGTTTTGATATTGAAAATGAATTGCGACTCTTGACAACCAACGAACCTGTAAATGAATCTGTAACGAATCGAATTCAAATCGTCTGTCTAAATCCTTCGCCTGCAGTAGATTGTCTTTTGATTGTAAATATAAGCGCCTAGGCTGAAATCTTAGAGGATTCTGCACAGATTTAAGTTTCAGTTTCGTACGTAAACTAGGAGTTCGTCGGTCATTGCAAGGCCCAAACGGAAACGGAATCAGTGATGACAGCCTCATAACATCCGTCTTTGGCTAAAGACATCTATCGGTTGGAGTCCGTACTTCTCACTCGGTGGGTACTTCATTTCTGGCTCTCAGAAACGTACCTGCACTTGTAATCATAGAAGCATGATAAAGTATAAAAGTTATCGTAGCCATACTTTCACCCCGGAGATAACCATGTCCACGAAATCATATTCCTTGATTTAAAAAAAGCATAATAGTAGGAATACTGCGTAACCTACCAGAGGATTCGATTGAGACATCACACATGTACCAAACGCGAGTTTTTCCAAAGTGAACAGCGCGGAGTTAAAGACTGAAGAAAAATCGTCCATAAGTGTTATGTTCTTGCCCACGGAATCGCCTTAGGTACTACTTCATTAAAGTGGCTATGTCGTCCAACAGATGGCAGATTCCTATCTCCCCGTGTTAAAGGCCTGACTGCGAAATGAGAGACCTCGGATGGCCGTGAGCTGAACTAGAGCCTGACATCACAAATTGGTGTGCAGCCCCGTATCCGGATCTTTGAACGTCACCCAATGGTTTACCGTCAGGTCCCTACATCGAATTAGGCTTTCCAGCAGTCGGACACGATTATTGTGCCCGGGAGAATCAATTCCTCCATGATAGGGGGCAATATTGTCGCTTTGCGGTCCTCCACCGGTATCATTGCAACTTCTTCCAGACCCACGCGTTCAGTGCCACCCGAATACCCATTGCCCTTCAATTCTGGGAAAAATTAATGCTGTTTCAGTGATAGTTGCGAAAAATAAAGATCTGAAAAGGTTTGTCATGCTACCTGGACCCTCTATGGTATTTAGGCTTCCCAAATTTTAGATTCATTGATTTCCACAGCCTTTCTGTGGCCTCCCAGTTTTTCACATCCTTTCGTGACTGCATCCCCGCAGACCTGTTTCAATTTGTGTAATTAAAGAAAGATTATAATCAATACTGTGTATCATCTTTGTAAAAAGATGTCTATAGTGATGAGATTTCGACTTGGTCGAGTTTGAATGCGAGTTAACTAACTATCTACCTACCTAGTAACCTATCTCTTTATAATTTAATATTATATACGAGTAACAGTATTGGTGTTTTAGGCCTTACAACTTTGTAATAAACCGAGCAAATTGTTAGACTGAAATTTCTTGCTGGCATATTTTCCGCGTTGATAGGAGAAACAATGTCGCTCCTAACTGGACTTTATAACATGATGGTATCTCAGAACCTGCTTTTCTGGTTTAGGAAGTCGACTCCTAGCCTTGTTACTGGGCTCACTGTTAAGAAGCCGAACAAGTTTTGTTTTTTCTTCTGTGTAATTTGTTGCTTTATTTATGCGCGACGGTCTGAGATAAACTTGTGCCTATGTAAATATTCATGAGTTTCATTTACGTAACCGTATACAGGTTTGTTACGTTTTACCGTTATGTGCCATCACCGTAATAAAACTATGCAACTAGTTTTTTGTGCTATTGCTCAGACATTGCCCTTCTTGCGAAAGGCGTAAACTTAGATCCTCTAGAGCCATAAGCTGAGGAAAATTTGATTGCTCATTACTCCTAAAGTTTTAAAGTTATAGCAACCAAAAAAATAGCAAAAGTAGACCTAGTGGTACTCTGTGCGTATACCAAGTTTCGTTGGAATCAGTTTGTTAACTTGGCCAGAATAAAATCCTAAGTATTAGAATATATTGTAACGGTATCAATGTAGGCCGAGTAAAGATAATTAAGTTGAATAAAAGTTAAGTAAGTTATGTGGAGTATCAAGTAAAACTAAAGATGTTTACATGTGTTCGAACTGTTGAACGGAACATGTTGGTAACCTTCAACTTGTTTTGCTGAGGATGTCTGCCAAGTTACCTGTGCGCAACCCTTTCAAGGTTTTCCACCCTCAGCTATCGTGACAACGATGCAACACCGTGTCGTGCAGTTGGCTGCAGGCCGAACGAGAGACTTAGTCTTCGATGGCCACTGACCTAAGATGGAAGCTGTGATTCCCATTCTGCTCGGTCAGTTCGATTACACATACGGTTAAACTGTAACCTGACTAAAGACTTGTTCTTAATTAAACTTTATAACATTAAAATCATTTAATCAACTCGGTTCTATAGCAATTCTCCTGGCAAAAGGGAGTTCCAGCCGGGATGTTCCAGTTGACATTTCAAATCGTCAAGTTAAAAGGTCTTTTCCCCCAGAAACTTATAAGTTAACTTTAAGTTGACACTTGATTGCTATATTGTTATATATTAACAGCAGTGAACTCAAAGGCCCTCGACTGTTTTTAGCTCCAGCCATGTCACCCCTGCTTGCAAGCGATCAAAAAGCAAGATCCCATTTTGAAGTTTGACCGAAACCACTTAACCTTTTTAACTGAATTACAATTAAACAGGTTTGCTACGAACCACTGGGATGTCTGGATGTGAACAGCTCTTGGTACAACATTCCTGAGCGTCCGGTAAACTTGTTGCCTAAATCCCGCGCTGAAGTAGATACCAAATTCGCTCTCTACACCAAAAGTGACCAGTTTTCGGTAATGGAAAGATCTTATACAGAAATGTTGAATCACCGTTCTTCCTTTTATCCATAAGCTTGTGTTTTCACAGGGAATAGTCTTTACATCGGAGACACTCGACTCGGTTAGTGGGAAATTCAAACCGGCACAGCCTGTCAAGTTCATCGTTCATGGATGGCTTCAGAATGTTACCACTGATACTTGGGTTAAGGTAAGTTAAGCCTAATGATACTAATTCATTTGCGCTATTTTAGTTCTAAGAATCCTAAATTAATTTTAGCTTGTCATAATAACAGTTAGGAGCCATAAGATTTGGTTTTGTCTTAGAATCAATAACATTTGCATATTCTTTACGAGTTCCAATATTTCAAGGTTACGGTCTAGAGCAATAAAAAAGGGTTCTTGCTGGGGAAAAGTTGATCGCTTATGGAACCCACGTATTCAAAGATAAAACAGCCAAAAAAATATTGAAGGTAGAACTAGTAGTTTTTTATGCACTAGTCAAGTTTCATTCAAATCGGGTTGTTAGTTTTGCCACAAAAAAATTCTGAAGTTCAAACGTTCCATCGTTTCCTACCATTCAGCACCCCTTTTTTTGCTGTAGACTGTATTGTGCATGTTATGTAGCAGTAGTATGCAGTATAGTACATGCAATTACTATCAAATCCGTTACTTATGCAAAAGACAGACTTGTTCTAACTCAGCATACATCAAAATTGATGGAACAGTCGATACGAGAGTTTAAATTAACCTCTGATTGCTATACGACTATGGTTATACATCAAAGCCATTAATGCAGGGAAGATATTTACGGAAATATAATGACTAATATAAATTAAAAGAAGCAATTAGATTTCTCTATTGCCTGGTACCCGCTTTAAAGGTAGTAGTACAGGTACAACCTGCATTTATAGAGATTGCTGTATTACTTTAATCAATTCTTCTTTCTGTTCTTATTAGGGATAAATAAACGATTAAGTCCTTGCCAACTTGTTTCCTTTTTTCAGTTATTAGTAAGAGAAATTTGAATCGAAAAGAGCTATAGCTATGGCGCCGCCATCTTGCTCCCTTTTTTCAAGTGAACAAAGAATAATATAAGATCGAACTGAAGCGGGGTACCTGACAATCATTTAAACAAACTCATCAAACAACTAATAAGAACATAGTACTACCCTCACCGAGGAATAGTTTGTCTCCATTGCTTTCTTTTCTGTACCACAGTACAGTACTTACGTAGCTATAATTCAGTTTTGTGTTCGCTATTTCAAACTCTCTCGCAGTAGTTAGTTTTAGGTTAACCTGGTTTTGTCTGCCGTACTTTAGATCCCATTTAAATAATGTTCAGTGAATGAATTGT
>JAIQCU010001672.1:0-17528 GCA_022114935.1 Leptestheria dahalacensis
AACTTGTTCCTGAGTTGATATTAATATTGTTAAATTTAAATATCAATTAGATAATCTAATTTCAGTGGCGAAATTATTTCAATCGGTCAGATATTGAATTATTAAACACGTCTCAAATAGAGTTCAGTCGTCTGAACATTTGACTTTTTTATACAGGCCTGTTGTTGATACTTGGATTTAAAGAATACTGACTAGAAAGTTAAGTTATTTACTAAATAAAGTGATGTCAGTGATTCTGGTACGACTTAGTAGCGCTAAGATACTGATTCAGTCGACTTAACAACACTTGCGTTTAAATCTAATCAAAGTTAAATACAACACAAAGAATTTATGATTAGCATAAACTAGATTAGATGAAAAACTCTCGTTTCCAGCTTTCAAGTTCGCTCGGGGACGGTCATCAAATCAACAGCGTTAAGATATCGATTCAGTCGTCTCACTAGAAGTTGCCTATTGAATATCTTAACATCGAAAACCTGTAACCTATTATAACAGAATATAAATTGCGATGTTAATTCAGTCATCTTAACTAAATCAGCGTTAAAATCTGATTCAGTTGCAACGCTATTTTCAGTTTAAACTAGAGTAGATGAAAAACACTAGTTTCCAGCTGTAAACCTCGCTGTTGGCCGGCGAGAAAAGTGGTAGCGAACCCAGCGGTTATCAATAACCCAGAACGCCAAGTACCGCAATGCGGAATCGTTTCTTTTGCGCTAACAAGCAACACGACTTGGATTTGGAAAGGCGACATTTCAGTCTTCTTTTCTCACCCAGCGCTGTAACCATTCAACACCAGCCAAGTTGACAGATTCCAACTTCAACACAAGTTGTGCATCGTTACAAAAATTGAGTGAAAATTGAAAGGAGGAAAACGAGATTTACCAAGTTTTAGAGTGCTGATGAGAGACGCCATTGTTCTGCATCAGGTCTTCACTGATCATTGTTGTAGCTGCTGCCGTTTTTTCAACCCAACTTTGAAGCGAGGAGGGCAAAGAAGACACCCGAGTTCAAAAGAGAGACATTCTACAGTTTGACTGTAAGGATGCAGTGACATTCAGCGATTCGATTATTTGCTCCACAGTATCTTTGGAAAGAGAGCGCAGGGGAGCCGCTTGATTTGGGGCGTCCGGCGCCTGCGCAGTTCCACCACCGACTGCCCGTCCACCCCCCACCTCCCTCAACTTAAAAACGGTCGCCGGGTCCGGCGCCGCTTCAAACACTAACCCGTCCCAGTACACCTGGCGGAAAATGTTACAATTAACTACTTACTACTGTTACTAATTAAGTAGTTTGGATTTGCCTTTCTATCAACTTTGTGTTGTCGCATATAACATGAAGGTTAAATATACAGTTGACATCTCACACTTACAAACCCGCTATAGACCTTTTCATCAATCTTTTATCAATTAAATTTAATTTCAATAGTCAACAAAAAGCACTGATGTGACAGTAGATAGTTAAGTTTAAAGAAGAAAAAAAGGATTAATTTTTTTTTCAGAAAGTGTGTTAGGGACAGGTTGGGGTTTGAACCCATGCTTCCCAGTCCGTTACCTAGGCGATGTTCAAAAACGGACTCCCTGCTCATCCTGCCAACCTGGAAAAAGCATCGATTTCAAACTAGACGCGAAAACGGATTGATTTTGAAACGCCACGGCGCGTCTTTCAACACCTTCGGACGGTCATTATTTCAGGGGCCTCTTCCGAGCTGATTAAGCTGAAAAGCCACTGATTATTTTGGACGCCATCGTTATTTGGCTGGCAGCCCGTCTTTCTTGCCTCCTACTGCAGCCAACGTTTGGCACTCGGCGAAAACTCCTGAAAAACTTTCCTACTCTCAAGATTATTTCAAAAAATAAATTATCTGCCATGCTTTGTACTTGTCCATAACTTTAGAACTGTCACTTTTAATGTCGTTTTCAAAAAAGCTTTCTTCTGGGTTCCTCTTACAAATTAAAAAGGCATTTGGCAATGCGCTCAGATGTATAATAGATTCTTGGCTTTCGTTTTGCCCTGCGGCTGGCTGTCACCCTGAGGGTAAATTGTAAACCCAAGTCTCTGTTTTTACTGCCAATTTTCACTTAGAATTGACCTTAGTTCATGAATGTATCGGAAAATATCATAAATTGCTGTAGTTGTATGATAGTTTCATGACAATACTATGTTAATCTGTGATTCTTTTGTAAATGTAAGAAGATGCTTTGTTATTCCTCTTTGGCTGTCATTTTGCCATGCGGCTATGCAGATAGATAGACAGATAGATAGGTATAGATAGATAGACAGATAGATAGATAGATAGATAGATAGATAGATAGATAGATCGATCGATAGACAGATAGTCAGATGGATAGATAGATAGATGAAATCACCCTGAGGGCAAGTTCTCAACTCAACTTTCCATTTCCACTGTGAATTTTCACTTACACTTAACCCAATAAAATAATATATCATGATAATATCGTAGTTATCACAATTCGTCAAGTGTATAATAGGATAATGTGACAATTGTATGACAATATCATGTTATAGTTATGACAGTGCAGTTCTTCCAGTGTATTGTCATGTTGTTCATGTCAAAGAAGCTTGGTTTCCTCTTACAAGTATAAACGGAATACGGCAAGTCGCTCAGATGTTAGGTACTACCCTGGGGTTAAGCACAGAGCAGCTGAGTTTACCCTCAGGGCAAATTCTCCAAGATTCCCATTTACACTGCCAACTTTCGCTTGGACATGCTACCTGAGTTACTACTTTGGATTGCTACTTTGGTTAGTTGCTGACTACTTGGGTTCATATATCCAAGTAGAAGAATGTCAAGACTACTATATGGCAACTATCAATACTTATAACAAATAATGTAATATGACAGTTTTGTGACAATATTATGGTATAATTAAGATTTGGTTAGATTCTTCCAGTTCATGATCATAATGTGATGCTATAGTTCTTCTAACCTGGGAATCTTTACACTATCGCACAAGCATAGCAATAACAAGAATAGTAGCAGAATCTTACGTTTTTTAAAATGGTCGGTTATGAAGACTAGATTGAAATCTTCTACCGACAAGAAGGAAGGAAAACAAAAGAGCTAGAAGAAAAATGCCGCAAAGTGTATAAATATAGCTCTTTTCTTGGCTGAGCGCTATTTTCGAATTCACCGCCATATATTTGTTTTAAGAAAACTTCTTTTTCAACCTTAAACAGAAAAGTGGAAGGCATAACCGCTCTGTCCTAGTCATGTCCCCCCCCCCCCAGAAGTTTTCCACAAAATCTGTCATCTTGTCACTTGGGCCTTCACGGCCGTGTTGTTTTATTTCCAAACGGTTCCGCTGTCCCATAGCGGTTGTTTTTATTAGTAGTAGCCAACACTTGTTTAGGAAAAGAAACCTTAAATTACCACTGCGATGTATCTTCAATGGAGAAAGAAACAGATCTTTCAAGTCCTTGCTCTGATTGCTGTGTCGATGGCTGGGCTTGTTGCTGCTGTTGTTGATTTCGGTGCGAACATGGCGGTCCCGCAAACCAGAACTGGTGCGCCATTGTTTTTTTGTTTTGCTGTTTCTAATTTGATATCAAGATATTGAATAAATAGAATGGAATTTGCGTTTTGTTTTATAGACGTGAATAAGGAAGTAATAAAAGATTTGGAGGACCAGCGAAAAGAAAGACTCCACGAGGCGTCGGGGGAGTAATAAATTGGGATTTATTTTTGTTGAACTTGGCAACGCTGTTGAAAGAGAGACAGCGCACGCGGCATCATTCACGCAAGACAAAACTGCCAACTGGGGATACTTTAACACCATATAACTGAGTAACTAACTAGAGCTAAACCAAGCCATTTGTCTGTCTACAAGTCCGTCTGTCTGTCTATCAACCTACTTGCCTAGCAGAATCTACCTACGTACCATCTATCTATCTATCTATCTATTTGTTAACCTAAACCTTCCCCCCCGCCTACCTCTGTATCTAGGTATCAACCCATCTATCTATCTATTTACCTTCCTACCAACTGCAGAACTAACCTATCTACCTATCAAACCACGCTACCCTACCTATCTACATACCTATCTGTATCTATCTAACTACCTGTCTGCCAGAATGTATATCTACCTATTTATTACCTATTTACCTACCTACCAAGGTATCAACCTGCAGAACTAACCTATCTAACTAGCAAACCACCCTACCTATCTATATACCCATCTGTCTATCTATCTAACTACCTGTCTGCCAGAATGTATATCTACCTATTTACCTACCTACCTACTTACCCATCTGTCAATGCACGAACCTATCTAATTGTCCAGTAACCTAAGTCTCGACCTATTAATCTACCTGCCGAGCTAATCTACCTACGTAACTACCTACCTACCAGAATGTTACATCTACCTCTTTACCTACCTACCCATCCGTCTATCAGTCCATTTGTTAACCAACCTAACCTCCTGTCTTTCTATTTATGCATCAACCCATCTACCTAAATATTTACCAGCCAACCAACGTGTCAGCCTACCTAACTGCCTAGTAACCTAAGTCTCAAACTATCAACCTACGTGCCTATCTGTCTATCTATCTACCTACCTACCAGAATTTATATCTACCTAATCTCTCATCTCTACTCATCTATCCATCCGTCTATCTATCTATCTGTCTATCTATATGTTAACCTAACCTAGCTTCTCTATCTTTCTACTTATGCATCAACCCCGTTTATCTATCTACTTACCTGCCTACCAATCTATCTAATCGTCTCGTAATCTACGTCTCAACCTAATCAGCTACCTATCAACCTACCTACCTGTCTGTCTATGTGACTGCCTATCGAACTAACCTCTCTACCTAGCAATTCATATATTAATACCTAGCTCCCCTACCTAACAATCTACCCACCCATCTGTCTACCTACCATGATGTTGTAATAAAGTGGCACTTAAACAATCAAGTCATTTGCCAACTGAAATCATTCAGACAAACTCTAAAACAGTAATAAAAGCCAATCCACCAAGATGTACTTACTTTTCAACTGTGGCTTTCTTTTACGGTCAGCATTCGATGAAAACAGAAGTCATTTCCTGGTCATAAAACTCGGTACTTGTTTCCAACTGACAACAGATGACTCTTTGTTAGTGAGAACCTAAACAAAGTGAGCAATTTTCCAAGCCGGAGTCTTTGTGTATGTGTGACTGTTCTCTGTCGTAGCTACTCACTAAAACAACCCTGACGTCTACCACGCAGCTGCACCATTGGCAAGCCGCACATATTCTTTTTTTTTCATAGGTTTTTTTTTTCTGGTTTCCATATTTTCCTTTTTTTGGATCCACACGCGACGGCCTAATATGATTTACGACTGCAACAAATGTCACATGGCCAAAATTACGCTTTCAAAGTCAAAAGTCCGTCGTGCGTATATTACAGCCAACATTTTTACCGATTTACTTTTTCCACCGGGTACATAACCCTAACTTGTACGGAATTCAAACGGTTCTAAAAATTTCATTTTTTCCCAACCTGAAATTGGCGAAATGAAGTTCGTTACGGTCCATTCATCACGCTACGGTATGCTACTGGTGTCATTTCGTATTTTTTCAACGTTCCATTTTAACAAAGGGGCCCAGGACTTGCACGTCTCGGTACGAAGAGGGATATCGTCTATATTTAGTCCACGGTACGTGTCCGTATAAAGAAAAAGACGTCAAAGTCCAAAATAAACAAAGGTGAAACGAGAATCAAAAGGATCATTGGCTGTCAAAAGTTGTGCGGTTAGTTACTAAGAACCAGGATTATAAATCAATCCCGCGGGATCGAATCCTGCTCTGTTTTCGACGGTCACAATACCTTGAAATGGAGCAAAATAAAAAGGATGGCTAATGATAAAAACCATTTATATTATGCGAAAAGTAACAACCTGGAAAACACTGTATTTTAAGGATCACGACTTAAAAAAAACGCGTTTTCCTTTAAATTCCCGCAATTCCCTGTCTAAAGTTGATATAAAAAAAATAATAATAACCCGGGAAACTTAATGGTGATGAAAAGCTGTAAGAGCTAAAGGGATTAAGGCACCGCTGATAAGGGCAAGTAATTCACAGCGCGTGAAACCAATTTTCTCCGAATCGGCCGCAGCCGGCGAATGCGAGTGGCCTGACGAGCCGGAGCGGACGGCAATTTCCGGCAAGACATGCACTGTGGCCACGTAGAGGAATGTGCCGGCACTAAAGAGCATAGCCACTCCTGTGGCGTTGAATGTCGACAAGGTTTCTTTGCTCTTTTGACTCAAGCCGAAGAATGTCACGATGGCTAAAATTGGAGCAGAGAGTGAAAAAATTAGTAAATGCTTCCGAATTCGATTGCGTTCCAATCCCTCGTGAAGCAGGAACGTCACCAGCCCGAACGAAGCCGGCGCCTAAATAGCAGACAGTAGATTAGTTCATGTCTTTAATCATTCGGACTTGTTTTCTCTCTCTTTTTTTTAATACTTTGTGCAGCATGATTGCGAAAAACACAATCATCTCGACAGCGGCATGGTTCGTAGATGCGGCAGCTCCAAGCGCTATCCCGTCGGCTGCAAATACCAAAGAGTGGTAATAAGAATAGTTAAATATTACAATGGTACAGTTGAGAAACCTGCTGCATGTACGACTAGTCCGAGAGTTGCCGTGAACGACCGCTCTGCCCTCGTATTCCCGCCCTCAACATCTGAAGTGAAACGAGAGAATGAAACACCAACTTGTTTAAGTCAAACAGTTCAACAACAGACCTCGCGATCTCGACGATCCTATCTGGTCGACGAGGAGCATGAAAACAAACCCCAGTACAAGTGCCAGTCCTATTGTCGTGTGCAGCCCTTCGGGCTCGTCGTGACTGTGTTCGTGTGCGTCTGTAGCTGTGAGATCATGTTTCTTTTGTCTGAACTCTGCAATGACAACAAAGATGAATTATGCAGTCTTGGATGATTTTGATTGAATTTACCCTCCATTTGGGCGGAATACAACATCTGAATCCCTTCGGGAATGATTACTGCCAAAGCTGCGCCGACCAAGAGTCCCGCACCGAGAACAGACACCAGGTGCAGCTTTTCCTGTAGCCATTACAATTACATACTAACGTATGGATTTCGTAAACAAATAGCTTTTTAAAATTACCTCAGAGAGGGTCATGATTAAAGGAACGGATCCTGCAAGGTAGCTGCCTACAAGCATGACGACGGAAAGTGTTATTAACATTCCAGCGTCCGTCATCTTCCCGCGCTGATGGGGTTTTTAATAAAGCTGAAACTAATCCCTCGAGATAACCTGCCCAATTTCATGAATATTTCAAGCCCGTTCACTGTTTTTGCCGTGGTGTTGTTCTTCAGGTTTGACAGGTCAACATTTCTGCTTACACCGACAATCTAAAAGACTATTGCTAAAGGTATCTAAAGTTGCGCTAGTACGTTTTTTTTCTGAAACTTCACAAACTTGGTTAAAGTTTATGGTTATACTATTACAAATTAAGATTTACAAAAAGCCGATAATTTCTTCGATTAAAAAATTATAAATAAATATGTTAAGTGTTGATATTAGCCATACACGACCGCTGGTAAGTATAATGCATTCGATGTCGTAAAAGCTATTTGTCAGACTGTTGCCTTGTATGCGTCACCCTTATCAGTATTGTATTGTATATTGCAGGTAATATGATCACGTACACGCATTAAAAAATTACCAGAAGCATATCCCGTTCCCGACATACATATTTGAACTTCTTAAACTTTCTGTATCACTACTAACGTTATATCTGTAGTTACCGATGACTTTGTTAGTTTGATCCAAAGTAAGGGTCAATAGCATGGAAAAAAGCCTTGCAATTTTTAGGTTCTGGCTTTAATAGCTTTAGATTCATTTTGCTGTACCCGTTTATAGGAATAACACAACAACTTCAATAGTGTTAACTGTTAAGCAACATAGCAAATGCTCAGCTAAGTATGAAAATTGTACTTTAAACAAAGGTATTCTGCTCTTGCTGGGGCCGACATTCGAACGAAATTCTTCAAGTTTTAATCGTTTTATAGCATATACTCCAGGAATATGATCAAACATAAAAATCCTATAAATCTAGAGTTATTCAGTGTCGATTCCATGTATTTGTGACCTCACTCTAATAATGGCCCAAACCTGACAATTAATTATCTTCCTGAAAATTGAATTCTCTTTCTATATAACATTAATTAATTTATTTTAATATTATCTGTGTCAGCAAACTTTGGCAGTAAAAAGTAATATTCATATGTGATTATTCAAATTTTGCAATTTCAAACTGAACAGTAAATTTCAAGACGACGCTCGAAAAAGGATACCATTTAGCAGCAACCGTCAATCGTGCCGGCCTCTCTTTCTGCACATATGTCAGCAGTCCACGGATAGCTGCGTTGCATCAGACAATTTAATCGTCCCGTTTTCTATCGACAATGGTTCTCGACATTGAATTGTTTCGCAGCGACAAAGGGGGGAACCCCGAGAAAATGCGCGAAAACCAAAAAAAGCGATTCAAAGATGTAGGCCTCGTAGACACCGTTATCGACAAGGACAACCTCTGGAGACAAAGTATACAAAGTTTCCTTACAAACTGTTCTCATTGGTTAATCACGAATGTCTTCGTTTTTTATCATTTAGTGAGATTCCAGCTGGACAACTGGAACAAGTTGAAGAATGTCTGCAGCAAGGAGATCGGTGAAAAGATGAAGGTATACTGCTGTTGCGTACGTTCTCGCCCGTTGCTGCGAGTTGCAATCTCGTTCGCTCTCTCTTTCTCTTTTCTCTTTCCGTTTCTTTCCGTAGAAGAAGGGCAAGAGTGAACCGGTTCGAGAGGAGGCCTCACTTCCATCTTGGACGGGGAACTTGAAAACGCCAGAAGGATTAAAACAATTAAATGATCACTTAGAGACGTTTAGTTACATTGGGGGGTACACTGAAAGCAAAGACGACTTCCAGGTGTTTAGACAAGTACCGCAAGTCGTACTTCACAGTTATCCGCATGTACTGAGATGGTATCGACATATTGAGGTGCGGTACTTCTTTAAGATTGCAGGCAGATTGCCCCTTAAGAACACATGTTTTGGGCGTGAGTTGATTTAACCGTCTCGTTTATCTGCAGAAAAAAGAACCCGCTGGCGACAATGAAGATATTCCCGAGGATTTGAACAAGAACCTGGAAAACCTGACCGCGGACCAGCTAAAGAGCCTCACCGTGAACCAGATAAAAAAAGTCCGCACGTTGATCGACACCGCGTTGGACGAGACCAACAAGAGGCTCACGCAGACTGAGAAGGAGAGGAATGACGCCCTGCGGGAACTCGGAAACCACCTCCACGAGTCCGTTCCTGTTGACAACAACGAGGTAAACTTGTGTTGAACAGTAAAAATAAAACGCTGTAACTAACCCGCATGTTAACAGGACAACAATAAGGTCGAACGTACCTTCGGCGACACCACCACCCGCAAGAAGTACTCTCACGTAGACTTGATCCACATGGTCGACGGCGTGGACTCGGAACGGGGCACCATCACTGCCGGTGGTCGTGGCTACTATCTACTGGGACCGATGGTTTTCCTTGAGCAAGCCCTTATTCAACTGGCCCTGCGCCTTCTCCACGAGAAGAGCTATCGCCCCATGTATACACCATTCTTCATGCGCAAGGATGTGATGCAGGACGTCGCTCAGCTGTCGCAGTTCGACGAAGAGCTGTACAAGGTGAAAACTTTACCCCTCTAATGGACCTTTAACTAGCCTATACAGCACATAATCTTATCCGTGATAAATTATTTAAGTAAAGTTTACATTTAATGAAAAACTGCTAACTTGTCTAATTTAATTTAGATTAAATAATTTCATGTTTCATTATTTAAACTCGTATTCTAATCCTACTTCTTTAATTAACATTACCTTCTATGCTATAAATAGGCTTAACACTCGATAGGTAGGTTGATAAATCTCATCATTCATCATTGTTATTTCATTACTGAATTACCTGTCATTTTATAATTCGTATTGAATTAACTTTTTTTAAAATTGCAGGTCGTAGGAAAAGGAAGCGAGAAGGCCGAAGAGAAGGAAGTGGAAGAGAAATACTTGATTGCTACCTCGGAGCAGCCCATCGCCGCCTTCCATCGCGATGAATGGATCGCCGAAGCCTCGCTTCCCATTCGCTATGCTGGAATCTCCACGTGCTTCCGCCAGGAAGTCGGATCGCACGGACGTGACACGCGCGGTATCTTCCGCGTCCATCAATTTGAAAAGGTGTTGAATTTGAAAGCACAAAATCACCCCATCACTATTCGAATTGTCAAGCAATTTAGTTTTATACCAGTTAACTCGATGTAATTTATTTGCCTCGTTGAGTATTGGTTTCATAGGTGATTTGAAATATTCAGAGCTCAATCTAATTTGATTCAAGTTAATTTAGTTATACATAAACAATTGGGCAGTGGCTTCAAATTGACTCGGTAAAGCTTAGTTTAATTTTGAATTTAATTCCAGCTAAGTTTAATTCTATAATTTAATATTGGGATTCAAAATTGAATTGGAATTTCGAAAGCTTAATCTAATTAAATTCAAGTTTAATCTCTAGTTATGCCACTGAGTATTGGTTTGGTCAGTGAAAGTGAAATTTGAATCTGAAATTTCCAGGTGGAGCAGTTCTGCATTACTTCGCCACATGATGGAGAATCGTGGAAGATGATGGACGAGATGATTGGCAATGCTGAAGCCTTCTGCCAGGCCCTACAGATCCCCTACCGCATCGTCAACATCGTGTCTGGTGCCCTGAATAACGCAGCAGCTAAGAAGCTCGACCTGGAAGCTTGGTTCCCAGGATCGGGCGCCTTCCGCGAGCTCGTCTCCTGCTCCAACTGCCTCGATTACCAGTCGAGGAGGCTGCTCATCCGCTATGGGCAAACCAAGAAGATGAATGCTCAGGTATTTTGCTTTTTACCCTCATAATTTACCACATTACGAGTTATGCAATAGTTAACTCATTACTGTAACATACTAAATTAATAATTTGGTAATAAATATGGTCTTTGTTTGTTATTATTTGATACACCGGTAATAGATATTAAATTATTACTCTATCTCTTTATGCCATTCCTTTACTAAACCGTTCTTTTCCATCTTGCAATCAAATTTTACTTTTTTATGAATTAACTTTTAACCGTCTTACTGAGGTTTTCGGTTTTCCTAGAGTAGTAAATGTAAGTAAGTTTTGAAATTGAATTAATCTTACTTGATTTATTGTTTGTTGTTGTTGTTGTAGACGGACTACGTTCACATGCTGAACGCCACCATGTGCGCAACCACCCGAGTCATGTGCGTCCTGCTGGAGCTGAACCAAACCGAGACTGGAATCGCTGTTCCGGAAGCTCTCAAGCCTTTCATGCCCGCCTGTAAGAGCACTTAGATTCCGAACTTGAATTCGCAAACACATTATGAACATTAAGTATTACGTGCATTAATTAAACAATCATCAATTGTAATTACAATTTACTTTTAATGTAGTTCCCTTCATGGTAATAGAATTATGATTGGCTTGCTGTTTAATGATGTACTTTCTTCTCCTCTTTTTCTTTTCATGAATCTGAATGCAGCTTATCAGACGGAGATCCCCTTCGTGAAACCTGCCCCCATTGACGAGCTGGAGGCCAAGAAGAGCAAGAAGGGAGGCGATAAGAAAGTCGCCAAAGAGGAGTGAATCCATTTTTTTGGCCGGCTGCGATGACTCAGTGCACTCTCTCTTTTCCTCTCCTCCACGGGTGAAAGGCAAACTGTTCCATCAGTTTATATTTCTCCTTTTCCTTGGTTCTCTTTAAAATTGTATTCTGTACCGTTGCAGCAAAAGAAGAGAAAACACTTGGGTACAATACAGTCTATACTGGCTAACAAACCCAACAGTCAAAAATTAGAAAAATAATTGAAACAAATCAGGTGAAATACCAATCAAGTTTTGAGGGGAAGAAAAAATACTTGAAAAAACAAACACGAAGACAAACATGAAATAAGAGAAAATGTACGCATGTAACATTGAGCGTAATGGACGGTTTTGGTGTAAGGGGGGGAGCGCACGAAATTCTGCGAAACCAATGCATATTTATATTGCACACAAGATACACGTTTTAAACTAATTATATATTTTATTTTATTAAGAAGGACGGGAAAAATTAACAAGGCCAATGGTGGGCGTGGCTAGGTCAACACTACAGCGAACCACGCCCTTTACCGACTGAGCACTTAGAAATTTTTTTAAGGGGGCAAACAAAATTAACACACGCTTACAAAGTTACCAAACCATATGGACGGATTTTTGATAAGGTTCAGTTCCTGGTGGTGAACGTGGTTTCTCTCTCTCTCTATTTTTTCTTAACAAGAAATTTATTTGGTGAACAGGATTTGAAAAGACGGGCTGTAATTTGGAGCATTTAGCTCGGAGGCTTGAAGGCAAAGTGGAAGACAACACCGAGAACAATACCGAAGGCGATGACACCCAGAATGGCCCACAGTACGATGACATTCCCGCGGCAGCAAGCGTTATAACTGAAGGGCTTGGACTTTTTGGCTCCTTTAGGCGGAATCTTGGAGGCGTCCGAGGGCGGGACCTTGGCCGGAAGGGGCGGGGCGTCGCGCACTGGCAGCGGTTCCGGCTGCCGGTTCTTCTCGCTGACAACCAATGGGCGCGGCCGCTGCAGCGGAGGGAGGAGCGAAGGCGGAGGCAGTGGCGGAAGGCTTCCGGCTTGACGGGATGGACCCTTGAACTGCGGGCCGGGGCGACCCGGCGGAGGTGGCAGCATCAGCATCGGACCTCCCGGCGGCATGGATAACATAGACGGCGCCGGTTGATGCGGAAGGGTGGCGTAGATGGCCTGCTGCGGGTAGGATGCTGGAAGGGGCGTGGCTAGGGCCAGTTCGTGGATGGAGGCGGTGCGACGCATCGACATGCTGCTGTAGATGGGGGCGTATCCAGGATATGGAGTTACTGAAATCTGTATATTTAACCAAATTGATTTATTAAAAGTTTCAAGTTAACACCTTTTTATAACAAGGTTTAGGTCAATCGGTAATCGATTAGTTATTTAATCGATAGTTATCAAAATTAAAAATGTCTGATTGTATCATTTTTTAAAAATTCCGTTTTCAAGATCTGCAGTTATTGACATTTATTTATTTCAAAAAGAATTAGGTTAATATATTATATTTAAGATTTAAGTTAAATTTATTTAATATCAAGATACATCGATTGCCTACTTGTATTTTCCAGTAAAATAAATTAATTAATTAATTAAAATTCTTCATTTATATAATTATACAAACTGCACATCCAGCATATGGAGTAAATTAAATCAAAAATAACAGTAATTATCTATTCAAGAAAAGATAGTTCAACTACTTTTGTAGCTAATTATTTAAACAAAAAACAGGGGACAATCTAAACCTTCGTAGAAATGGACTTCTAAAAAAATGAAAAATTCCTTCTCGTGTTAGTAAATTGACACAAGGCCATTTCAACGCTATACGGTCCCTTGAATTCACGTCCACTTGTTGGGCGACTTGTACAACCAGAGATGCCAAAAAAGCGAGTAACTTTAATCACGATTCTCGTTTACTGTTGGCTTTTTAACAAGTATATTATTTACGCGCCCTGTTGAACCTAATAGAGCAAATTGACTCTCTCGTTTCACAGAGGCATATAATACGATTTGTAACTCTATTAGCTTTTCAAAGATTGCCGGGGCAGTGAAGCTTCAAACCCTTTCACGCTTTAAACTCAATTGCGTCGCTTTTTTTCTTGATCTGATACTAGTTTTTGTGCCGGGCAATTGTTTTGGGCTAGAGTTGCATAGGAATGCCAGTCGTGCTAATCGACTTGACTAACCCAAGAATGCCTTAAAATACAGAGACATACCCGTTGTTTTGTGTGGGATATTTCTCATTGCAAGTTTTATTGTTTTCTTAATGTAATTAAAGATAATTTGATCTGAAGGGCATCAAAAAACGGTTATGTCAAATTGGAATGGATTGGAGCATGTGGTTTTCAACACACGTATATCAAGCGAACTGTCGAATTTGCCTCCAAGTTATTGTTAACTCTCTAAACTTAACTTTAATCATGTATAGATCAAGTAGGAATTTTAAGGATCATTTTATAGTTTATTTCAAAACGAAAGGCTAGTGAAATGCCGCCTACTATGGCATATGATGGGCCAAGATGGCGCTCAGTTCTAAGGATTTTTAGAAATTCGCCACAGTTAGTGTACTGACTAATTGTTATAGAGTTTGATTAGAGTTAAATTAACGATTAGAACTTACTGCTGACCAAATGGAATCTGGAATTCTACACGACAAAAAAAACAATCTAGGATGTTGTAATTACTGACGTGAACCAGGTTACACGGAAATACTGTTTTGGTTTTGACATGTCTAGCCTCTTAGTAGGACATTGTTTATAGCAATCGGTTGGACAAGAAGATGAGCCGTGAATGTTTACCGGAAAAGGCGTCGCTTGCGGCAGCGTACTCCCATGAACCGGGCACGGTTCACCGTTCCAGGTGCTGGTCGGCGCCATTCCCACCATTCCGACTCCGTAGATTCCACCGAGCAGCGGGTTAAACTGACCGTGCAGCTGCAGCGGCGTCAACATCGGCATCGACTGGACCGAACGCAAAGTACCGCTGGTTCCAGGGCGACTACGTTGCGCTCTGCAATATTCAAACATTATAACGGTTATTTGGTATCTATCTATCTATCCATCTATCTATCTGTCCATCTATCTATCTGTCTAGCTATCCGTCTAACTAAGCCTGAATCTTGGCTTCCTTTCTGCCCTGCGGGCATAGCCAACCTGGCAGTACAAGGCACAAGTTGTTACTGGAGAATCCTGGCGTTCACTTTACTCTCAGGGCGTAGACGTTAGATAGGTAGATGGGGTAGTTAGATAGGTATAGGTAGGAGATAGATAGAGAACTGGATGGATATATAGATAGGTAGGTAGTAGGTATACTAGATAGATAGGATAGGTAGGATAGGTAGTAGGTAGCTGGACAGATGGACGGATAGGTAGGTAAATAGAATAGGAAAGTAGATATAGTAAAATGTCTTTCTATGTACCACAGATAGATAAATAGATAGACAGACTGACAGTTAGATATATGGGTAAAACGACAGATAGATAGGTAGAAATGTAGGTAGATAACTAGGTAGGTAGGTAGCTAAATAATGACATACGTAGGTAGATGGACAGATAGATAGGTAGATAGATGCATAGGTTACTAGTTAGATAGAGAGACAAAGGGACAGCTAGGCAGATAGACAGTTAGACAAACAGCTATAGCTGACAGACTGTTAAGATTTATATATGGAAGAATAGATAGCAAACATAGATAGATAGATAGATAGATAGATAGATAGACAGACAGATAGACGGACTACATAGCCGCAGGCCAAATGAATAAAAGCCAGCGGTTGTTTACGCTGGCTTTTGATGTGTTTGTTTCTTACCTTTCTGCTTGGGAATCCGATTCCGTCTCGCTGCTCGATCCCGTAGTGGTTTCCTCGCTGGACGGCTGATTGTTTCGCGACGCTGCGGTGGAAGGCGCTTTGTTGGTAGCGCGCGACTCGCGCTCCGACGAGCGGCGCGCACCGCGGCTGGCTGAACGAGCCGACCGGGAACCGATGCTCGGGTGAGAGTAACGATCCGACGAAGATGAATGACCGGCTTGCAAATCTGAATGAAAATTATCACCACATGGATTTTATTATTACATCATAATATTCACATTTCATCTCACTCAATTATAATGATTTCACTATAACTATAATTAGATTATTAATTATGATATTAGCACATAACATCTTATTATACTTGACGTCATTTACTAATTCTGTACTGAGGATTAACTGGAAAAAGCTAGGTTAGTTTCGTTACAAATAACAGCAGAATTAGATTAATTTAAGCGAATTAGTTAATATCAGATTAGCTCAATAAAAATATATATGATCACTGAATAAGTAATAAAAAATCGGCCTTTAAACATTAAGTTAATGAGATTTTATTCAAGGTGCAATTGCAATGGTATTCAGTTAAACAACTTAACCGGACTTTAACCGACAGAACTTGCTATCGGCAACAAATCCCACAGGAATTTCTGTGAAATTGATTTTTCACCGGAAAAGTGTAACAGGTGTGTGTGTTATTGGTCAGTGAAGCGGCCATTGGTTGAACGTAAGTGATTCTTTATTGTTTCTCTTTTTTTCCCATTCCGTTCAAAGGCCATAGACACGAGATGCGTCACATGTTCCCTTAGCCGTTTTCCTCTTTCTTCTCGTCTCAATTACATCAACTTAAAGGAATTCACTCAAATGCAATACTTTTAAACCGTTGCTAATTAACTTTACACAGTTAATCAATAAGTTGAAAGGCAAATCAGAAATGTAATATTCCCAGGTGTAGCAGCAGTTCAAACAGCTAGGAACTGCTGAAATCCAAGCAGTCAGACGGTTCGCAGTAGGTCGTTCAGCAGGTCTTCGACCTGCTTGCTGGTTTGTACATTGGGTATGAGGAAAAGGAGAAAAGCCTCGGCGGTGGTCAAGGTCGTTTACTACTGACGAGGGAAGTGACGGTTTTGCCTTGAAAACAGCCTCGCATGAGCAGCAGCCTGACTCTGTTGCTTTAATTCTAATTATTTTAAATTAATGTTAATTGATATTCGAATACAATCAGTTACGAAAAGAGCCAATACAATTGCGACGTATAGTTGATTAATTTGATACGAAGTATCTGTATTTTAGCAGTGGAATAAAAAAAGCAAATAGAAAACAATCGAGATGACTATACGTCTTTATAATCATGTTTTATTGGATGTCATAAAAGTAGACTTACCTAACTATATGTAAATGTTCTAAGTGGGTTTCACAAATGTAATCCATGTTTTATCCTTTTGGAGTTGCACAGAATGAAACTGGTTATACAACTAATTAAATATGATGACATTTTCTAACTAATATCTGTCTAGACTGTCTATCTAACCAGCTGTTTGCCTCTCTGTGTATTTGTCTATCTATCTGTCTACCTATCTGTCTGTCTAACTATTAACTAGCTGTTTGTGTATTTGTCTGTCTATCTATCTAGCTGTTTATCTTACTATCTATCTATCTATCTACCTACCTATCTATCTATCTATTTATCTACCTATCTGTTTATCTGTCTGTACATCCACCTATCTAACCTTCTGCCTAAATACCTACATACCTACCTACGGATCTGCCTATCTACATATCTATCTATCTTTCTATCTATATATCTATCTATCTAACCACCTATCTGTCTGTCTTGTATCTATCTATCTACCTAAATACCAACCTACTTATGCGACTAATCTTTATATCTCTACCTATACATCCATCGATCTATCTACCCATCTATCTATCCATCTTTCTATCTATCTTTCTATATATCTATCTATCTATCTACCTACCTATTAGCCATCCACCCATCCATCTGTAGTTAACTA
>JAIQCU010001673.1:0-18260 GCA_022114935.1 Leptestheria dahalacensis
ATCCTTCCATCCTTCCTTCCATCCATCTATCTGTCTATCTATCTGTCTGTCTATCTATCTATCTATCTATTCTATCTATCTATCCATCTATCTACCTCTTTATCTGTCTATCTATCTATAACTTATCTGTCTTGTTTTTCATAATAAGTATGTCCATTCTGTGTTGCTTCATTTTAAGTCACTTTTGTTGTTATTGCTTCTTCTGGGATGCCGAGCTGTAATAACCAATCTAGTTGTTTCGCTTTCACGTCCACATTATTTATTGTCCTGGCTATTTTGGAAGGGTGCGCACCAGATCGCTTCGGAATAACTCTCGTCAGTCAGGTACACGAAAGCGGATGTTCCTTAATACGGAAAATTTACTTTCTTAATTTATTCACTGTCTCTCTTCTTACAATTTCTTATTAAAATTTAACCCAAGTAATTTTTCTTGTATTTGATTATTAAAAAAAAGGCACGTAAAAAATTCCGTACTCCTTTAAGAACAAACACAAGCGAGAATCCGTACTATCAGGTTCAGCTACATTTGCTTTACATGGTGCATAACAGCTTGTTAAAATACAATCTATAAAAAAGAAAGAAACAGACACGAATTCCATGGCGGTAGAAAGAAACAGTAACGTCTTCCTGGAACCAGTTTTTATAATCAGTTTACTTAAAATTAAAAGCGCGACTTGGAACCAGCAGTGCACAGTATTAACCTTAATTACGTCATCTTAATTTCAGTACTGACCATAGTACTTAAAAAATTTAAAACTCATCAACGAGGACCATCAATACATAAATTTTAAATATATTTATCTACAATTTAATTAAATTAACTAGAACCAAGAGTAATATAACCAAACATGGCGATGGGATAATTACGAGTATACATATACACGTATGGTGACGTAATTTGTAATTAGACGTTCTCTTGTTCTCATATATGGCGCGCTCTTTGTTCCAATCACGATTACGCCATTTATAACAACTTTTTATTGATATTAATCTTAAATACAATTAAGTAGAACTAACACGTTTCAACAATCAATTCACGTTTTGGGCAATCTAATAACCGAGGGGAAAAAATGGCAACCGGTAAAATTCGATATCGTTTAGTACAGTACAGGTAATCGCAGATCCATTTGGGAAATAAATTGAAGTTAAACCTAATTCAAGTTCTGCTGGTGAGGAAGTTGACAAGATTCTCCATGTTTGAAACCCTTGCAAAATGCGCAGAATGCATCGTTTGGGACGCAGCAATTTGAGGCGGCGGGAGATGGAGGGAAGGATCGCGGGTGCCAGCAGGAAAGGCGGGCGCGACGTCGACGTCGACGGCGACGGACGACGCAACGTGTCGTTGGCGCTATAATTAAAACAGCCTTGATTCTGTTCACGTGGAGCAGCCGTGGCTTTTAATAACCGCAAGCAAAACGCAATTGTTCACCAAACGACACACTCCAGAAACAAAAGACACTGGCCGGCTATTATTATCTCACCCCTATACACAGAACCGTTTTCCCTCCCCCCACTTGGCCAGTAGGTCCAAGTCAGAGGTCAAAGGTCATCTCCTGTCAGACTATCGAGTTACGTTGAGATTCGCCTGTATAAACATCTGTTAAGATCTTTGATGGTTCGTACTTCACTTTCTGCTATTTGTTTGTTTTTCAAGTTAGTTTGTGAGTTTAACTCTTAAGAGAATATTTGTTATTTGGAAAATGGATTAAGTTACCTTGTCTATTTAGCTGTTTATATCGAGATAACATTCAGTATATCTATCTATCCATGTGTCTAAGTACCTTCTGTGATCTACGTATTTAACTATTTATGGATCGTCTATCTATCTATCCATCCATCTATCTATCTACCCATCCATCTATCCATCCAACTATCTATCTATCTATCCATCCATCCATCTATCTGTCTATCTATTTATCTATCTATCTAGCCATCTATCTACCTATCTACCTATCTACCTATCTACCTATCTATCTCTCTCTCTGAGTATCTATCTACTTTTCTATCTGTCCACCTTTCTATTCTACCTACCTATTTTCCCATCGACCTACCCAATCTACCTATCGGTTAACCTATTTATTTATTTAAGAGTATCTATCTATCTACCTGCCTAATACCTCCTATCTATCTATCGTTCATCTAATCTTTCTTCCAGTCTGTCTGTACGTTTATTTTTGTCTATACGTCTATCAATCTTAAGTGTATGTATGTCTATTTTTAATTATATTTTCAAACAAAAGTGATTTGGATTTTCGTAACCTTTGGCACGCTGAACCAACTGTGGGAAAATGGATGTCCCGCTGCGCCTCTCTGGAAAAGAGCGTGAAAATAAATTGACAGCCTTCGGTCTATTTTTACAACACCAAGCATCATTATTGCCCCAAACAGATTTTAATTCATTAGTTTTTTTCCTCCTCGCTGGTCTCGGGAGATCGTTAACGCGAGAATAGCTAACGTTTTAACGGGAAACACAAACGGCTGGTGTTACTTAATATAGAAAAACTAAATTAGTTTTTATAGTTAGGAACGATGAATACATTAACTGTGTTATCTTGAAGACAGGTGAGCATTTACTGTAACTAATGTACTGCTGAGTTTGTTGTTTAGGTGGGTGGGTATATGGATAGATCGAGAGGTAGCAAGGTACTTAGATGGATGACGGATGGAGGTAGATAGATACATGGATAGATAGGCAGACATATAGATAGATAGATAGATAGGTAAATTGACAGATAGATAAATAGTTAGATAACAGATAGATGGATAGACAGATGGACAGATAGATGGATAGATAGATGGATAGATAGATAGACAGATAGATAGACAGGTAGATAGATATATAGATAGATAGATAGACAAACAGACAGATAGATAGATGGACAGACATACAGATAGATAGACAGATAGAAAGATAGATAGGTAGATGGGCAGATAAGATAGTTATATAGATAGATGTATAGATAGATGTATAGATAGATGTATAGATAGATGTATAGATAGATGTATAGATAGATAGACAGACAGACAGACAGATAGATAGAGGGACAGACATACAGATAGATAGACAGATAGAAAGATAGATAGGTAGATGGGCAGATAAGATAGTTATATAGATAGATGTATAGATAGATGTATAGATAGATGTATAGATAGATGTATAGATAGATAGACAGACAGACAGACAGATAGATAGAGGGACAGACATACAGATAGATAGACAGATAGAAAGATAGATAGGTAGATGGGCAGATAAGATAGTTATATAGATAGATGTATAGATAGATGTATAGATAGATGTATAGATAGATAGACAGACAGACAGACAGATAGACATATAAATAGGCAGATAGAAAGATTGATAGACAGAAGGTAGAAACAGGTAGATAGCTAGATGGCAGATAAGAGACCCTTTCACAGGGCTTCAAATGAAGATAAGCTTGTCAATTATACTGGCATACTATCCGGATTATTCATATAAAGACTACATGCATTGCGAAACTGGCAACGTTGCACAACAAGATAAGGACAACGGCACAAGTCACGTGGTCTTGAACCCTTAGAAACCATTCGCTACCTTTCTTTCAGTTATACAAAAACAAGCAGGTGGTTACTATATCTTTGGTACTATACCATGACCATCTTACATATTTGCAAACCTTACTTTAACTTCTTAAAAAACTCTACTTAAACATTGTGTTTCCAAGAATAGTTTAAAATGGCCGCTGTTAATGGCAACAATGGCGAATATCATTTTAGTGCCAGGGTATTTTCTCGAGTTTCACCAGCGCCAGCGGCTAAACGCGTATTCAGAG
Source organism: Leptestheria dahalacensis (assembly GCA_022114935.1). Classification (NCBI taxonomy): domain Eukaryota; kingdom Metazoa; phylum Arthropoda; class Branchiopoda; order Diplostraca; family Leptestheriidae; genus Leptestheria; species Leptestheria dahalacensis. The sequence goes on from JAIQCU010001673.1 coordinate 3,813, forward strand.
AATAAAAGCGAGAGGCGAATTCTTCGGTAAAGTTATTTAAAAATTTGGGAAAAGACGAGTGTGTCCTTGGCATGAAAGACAGCGGTGACTGAATTTAGAACCAAGCTGGTCGTGTCTCCAGGCCTCCGCGACGCTTGCAGCAGTCCATCCACAATGCAGTTTCAAATGAACCTCGGAGAAACCGTTCAATCTCCCTTGAAATCCACCACAATCTTTCCAAACCCTATGAACAATCCATTAAGATAATTAGTTTAACTTGAATGTTTTCCTCAGTTAAGGTTAACAGCTGGTGAATCAGAAACGGCACTTTCAGTTAAAAGTGGAAATACTACGTTGAAACTTTGCAGAGTCAAATCAAGCCCGTCTGGTGAAGAAGTTGTCTCGAACGACGAAGTGACATTTTGCAGTTGGCCAAATTTACCTTCAGCGGAAAAGCCTCTGCCGTCCCATTGGCGGAACTAATCGCCATGCATGTTTCACTTTTGCACAAATATGTCCCTGGTTCGTGTGCGCATGATCAATCGGGGGATCCATTTTAGCTAATTTATCTTCATTACAGCCGCTGATTATGACAGGGTACACAAGTACACTGCGTAGATTTAAAATACCTTTTTTGAGAAGGAACCATCATTACAGGTTTCACTACTTGCTTTTAGATAAATAGATAGATGGATGGATGGATGGATGGATGGATGGATGGATGGATGGATGGATGGATGGATGGATGGATGGATGGATGGATGGATGGATGGATGGATGGATAGATAGATAGACAGATAGATAGGAAGATAGATAGATAGATACATGTATATGGATTAGATACTAGACAAATAGATGGATAGATTAGATAGATAGATAGATAGGTAGGTAGATAGATAGATAGATAGATAGATACATAGATAGGAAGTTAGAGAGTTAGATCGATAAATTGACAGATAAATAAATAGGTAAATAGATAGATAGATAGATACATATATATGGATTAGATACTAGACAAATAGATGGATAGATAGATAGACAGATAGATAGATATACATAGATACGCATAGATACATAGATATACACATATAGGAAGTTAGAGAGTTAGATAGATAAATTGACAGATAGATAAGTAGGTAAATAGATAGATAGATAGATTAGATACATAGATAGACACATAGGTAGAGAGATAGCGAGAGATGGATAGGTAGATACATATACAAACAGGTACACACATAGATAGGTAGACCCAATGCAAAATCCAGCAGGTCGGGGATCTGCTGAACGACCTACTGCTAACCGTCTGACCTGGTGGATTTGAGCGAGTATCAAAAGTTCCCAGCAGCTCCTGCCTTCATAAGCAACCAGACTGGAACCAGAGCTACGGCTGAACTGCTGGTAGACCTGCTGGTTATTGCACTGGGGATACGAAGATTGATAGTTTTAAACGCAGAATAGTACTTAATCTCTTTCTTTTAAGTATTGTTGCGGAGTTATCGAAAGTAATGGTTTGGATACTCAAGGTCAATTATCCTTTGATTCACGAAAAGGTTTATGTCATAGCAGTTCGCTGTGAACAGCGTCGAGTGATACGACATCTATTTCAGATTTTAATGGATTTCACGTCTAGATGTAGTGAAAATGGGTGTTTGATGATCGTGGCTTATATGACGTGTGGGGTCATACACTTAGACTTGAATGAATGTGAATTTCTAGTTTCTTCCCGTTAAATGAAAAAGTCGTGTTGACTACAGAAATGAATTTACTGCGTAGATTCAAGCTACCTATCTTTTCATCAGCCTGTCTATCTATCCATTTATTTATCTTTCTATCTACCTATCTGTCCATCTATATTTGTCTCCATTGCTTAACAGCATGGAGAGACATATTGTTCACTTTTTTTCACTCCACGTTTTTTTTCTTTTTTTCCCCCCGTTTTTCTCCCGAAGGTTTTTCCAAATTCCCTGTCTGTTTCTCTGTTTAAATCGTTGTCCTATCTCTTAACATGGGAGCCAAACAAGTCCGGGCATGCTTCGCCCTCTTTTCCACTGCGGGCGAGTCAACCCGCCATCTCGCCCCGCCAACTCGCCCCGCCAACTCGCCCCACCATCTCGCCCCACCATCTCGCCCCACCATCTCGCCCCGCCATCTCGCCCCACCATGTGACGTACATGAGTCGATTCGACTTTTCATGCGCTTTTCAACTGCGGACCAATCANCGCCCCACCATCTCGCCCCGCCATCTCGCCCCACCATGTGACGTACATGAGTCGATTCGACTTTTCATGCGCTTTTCAACTGCGGACCAATCAGATGAGTACGCATGTGTCGTATATGACTCGACTCGACTTTTCGCGCGCTTTTCGGCTACGGACCAATCAGATGCGTACCCATGTGTCGTATATGACTCGACTCAACTTTTGACGATCTTTTCAACTGCGGTCGACTCAACTGCGTACCCGCGTGTCGTACATGAGTCGACTCAACTTTTGACGCTCTTTTCAGTGGCGCTCGACTCAACTGCGTTCCCACGTGACGAATATGAGTCGACTCGACATTTCGCCCGTTTTTCAATTGCAATTTTTCCAGCTAATGAACAGTTTTCGAATAATCTTCATTCGATTGCTATTCACAAACACACATATAGCAAATAACAAAGACAATTCATTCACTGAACATGATTTAAATGGGATGTAAAGTACGGCAGACAAAGCCAGGTTACCTAAAACTAACTACTGTGAGAGAGTTTAAAATCACAACAACTGAATTATAGCTACGTAAGTACTGTACTGTGGTGCAGAAAAGAAAGCAATGGAGACAAACTACAAACTATTCCTCGGTGAGGGTAGTACTATGTTTTTTCTATCTGTCCAACCGACTATTTTTCTATCTAGCCGCCCATCTTCGACATTTGCCATCTTGTTTGAGCAGTTTGAAGTTTGAAAAGAAGGCGTGAACCTCAAACCGGCGTCTTCTCTCCACTTGGGATACCTGCCACCAAGTTTTACAAACCTGGGCTGCTGCACAGAGGTCCTTCATTGACAAGTGGCTTAATAAACGCTTGATAATCTCGTATTGTGCAGCCCACATAGAGTAATCCTTTTTTACTACACCATCATCGTCTTCAAAAGTGAAGTGGTTTTTCTTAGCTGGCTTTGGTTAGCTACAAGTTCCTGAAATTAAGACAGAAAACTAAAGATTATCTTTTAACTGAGAAAGTCATTTTTGTGCATATAAAAGCCTATAGAGTCTAATGGACGTGGTGTGACGTCACCATGCACACTCACCGATATACTCGTGGTCCAAACAAGAAAATCATGATTCGTGGGGTCGTCTTTCGGTCACAGATATAGAATATACAAGTTTATACTTGATCTGTACTTTCAGTACTGACTTTAGGTTAGCAGACTGACACTTTACAGCGTCGCGCATTTGTCGTTTATTTGAAATTCCATGTTGTTTTTTTGTTTGTTTGTCATTGCGGTGGGATATACTTTGGCTGGCGTGAACACGATACAAAGGCAAAAGGAAAACCTTTCTTCTGTTGATATGATCGTCCAGGGTCAAAGGTCAGGGGTTAGGTCTTCAAGTGCAAATACCCAGAAAGTATAGCGCGGTTCATTGGGATAAAGTTTAACTGATCTCCGCAACTACAGCTAATTACAACAAGGTTACAAGTATTATACAGTCAGAATACAGCCGCTGAATAAATTTATTTACGAGTTATACTGCTGATAAGCATTCATATAGTGAGTCATTTTATAATCAGGAAATGTATTCAGATATTATTTCCGCATATTGCTGAGTCATGATACATGAACTAAATGTCGTTAAAATACACTTATGGTATTGTTGATTTAATTTGCGGCTTATTTAGCTGCACTGTTCGAGGACAATTAAAGTTTAGGGATTTGATTATTGTCATCTATTGAGCTATAGCTACACATTAAAAAGACAAGTAAAGAACCTAAGGTGGTCTTCAGGTTTATTATTCACTTTCCAATGCACAGGATAGAAAATGGAATACTTTACAAGCAAGAGTATCTAGAAACTAAATATAACCAGCCCAGCAATAGATGCATCACCCATATCGCTGAAACGGGAAGTGAACGGAAGAAAACGTTACAATTTAAGAGTGCGAAAAGGAAAGTACGACAAAGATCGTCGTATTCCCGTGGAGAATATTCGTTTTCGACTTCTTGGCCGGTGGACTGGTTAAGTTCTTAAAGGAGCGCTCCTTTTCTTCGGCAACTTTAGGCGGTAAGCAGTCGATGCCGATTTCCCCGTTCCCGAAGAAACCCAGCAGCGGGGTTTTTGGATAATATTTGCGGAATATGCTGGATTCTAGATTTGGTTGGTAACCGTAAAGTTCCTGTCCACGTGCCACGCAGGCGAACATGAAGGCCATACTCTGCTTGCCTACAGGAAAACTGTCGTGCAACTGCAAACAAAAAATTTAAGTTTTGGCTAACTTCATTGATAATAATTAGCTAATTTGAGTGATGATAATTACTAATTAGAGTAGTTATTTTAGATTACACAGGTAATTATAACCTTCTTGATGATAACTTCGACTTCTTTAGGGTCGTACACGTTGTACGGGATGACTGCGGAAGCTGCTTGGACTCCGTCCCCGCAGAAAGCGATCCCGAGGATCCCGTGAAGTTCAGCAGGTACTGAATCGCCAACGTTGTCGAAAAAGTCGATGAAACCTCCGCCTATGGCCACTTGCTCATTTTCCCTTTAAGATAAAGACAGAATTTTTTACTCACTCGATTACCACTTCAATTTTGGTCTATTTAACTTAATTATAGGTAATACTGTGGCTAAAGACAACCGCCTAATTATAAAAAAATAATACTTATATTCGAAATAAACCTCATCAGACAAGATAGATGAAAAGATAATAACAATAATATACAATATATATATATATATATGTCATGATAATAGATAGACAATAAAGATAATTAACAACAAGCTATCAAATGTATCTAATCAAATACCTCTTTATTATGTAGTCGCCAAGATGCTGACTCAAATCTGATCCTTGGTGAAGGTCATTACTGAAGATCAAAAGGCATTTGACTTTATCTGATGGCTGCAGATTCATCAAACTGTCCACATGGGCAGATGGTCCCAGAGATACTTGCTGTAACGAAAATATAATAACAACTATTACAAACTTACGACGTACAATAGTTTCAAGAGTACCTTCTGAACTTTGCGAGAGTAGCTTTTATCTAAGCAGAAGTGCTTAATCGAGCACTGTGGCATCTCGGGAATCAGAAACAATCCATATGCTTCTCCATTTTCTATTTCACTCGGGGCTCCCATGTTGAATGGCGTTCCGACTACACCGGAAGCTCGCAAGTTGAGAACGGGACACCCTTTCGGTAGTAGTTCGTGCAAGTGCTTTGTCAGCTCCTTCAACGGGACGAGCGGGTGATCTTCGGCTGGTTTATCATCAAGGAAACCTAAGGGTCAGAACAACGGCATGAAGATAAAACAGTATTACAAGACAATGATTATGATACGATATACCCTCTTCATGTCTGCTAGGTGATGGATCAGCGCACTGCCACGTCTGGTTGTACCGTGAGAACGGACCCACTCGGGACATCTGAATCATGAAGCAGAGCTTCGGAAGGCTGCGGACCCGTTTCGCCAGGCTCGGGAAAAAGTCGGGACACTTGTCGCCTTTCTTCAGTAATTTATAATTTGAAAAGAAAGTGCAAATGTCAGTCCTGCATCTTTTCTCAACTTGGGATGCCTGCCACCAAGTTTTACAAACTTGGGCTGCGGCACAGAGGTCCTTCATCGACAAGTGGCTTAGAATAAGCCTGACAATGCCATATTCAGTTGCCCACACTGGAACATCATGTGTAGCTGGACTGTCATCTGAAGAAGATTCTAGATCAGCAGATTTTACAGCGTCCTCCATTTGTCGTTATTTTGAAATCTCGTCGTCTTTCCTAACCTTGACACTCTAAATGTAAATAATGGCTGACGGAGTACAGGCTTGAATAGCAGTGAAGCCTTTTCTTACAATATAACCATAGCGCCAATAATTACAATATGTTACTACAATTACTTATTATACCATAATTAATATAATAACTTTAACAATTATTACAGATTAATTTTAAAAAAATTATAACATCCATTCACTGTTAGTTTCTTTTTTAATAGTAAATTAAGATATTTGCATATTCTTTCAGACCTGTTAATGGATTATCAGATTATGAATAATTCTTTATGGCGCTATTAGCAATCTGCTATATCAAAATATCTTTTAACGGTTCCTTTAAGTTGTATGTGTGATGGAGAACATGTATACAGTCTTCGGTAAAGAGATAACAACACAAGCCATTTGACTCGAGAAAGAAGGTTAAGGACCTCCTCTGCAGTATGATTGGTTGTGCAGATATGACGTCATATCGGCGGGACAAGGTCAAACCCCCCCTCCGCGGGGCAATAGGTATGCACCAGCCCTAAGTTTCCTAGAAGTCATTTGCATAAAATGCGAATTGTTTTTCGTAAGTTCCGAGCCCAAGTGAAGATTGGTTTTCTGTTTGTTCTCTACTGGTTTTGAAATCTGTTTACTGCTGGGAATTCAGAATATGTCGTTTACGTCATTTTGGACAAGTAAATACTTCAAGGATAATGCAAATTTGATTACAATAACGTGACAATGTGGTGACAATTCCTCTTGCTTGTTAATTCAATAAATATACGTTGATAAGGTCACTGTCCTAGTTGCTTAGGGCGGGAATCCGTCCGTTAGTGTACCTTATTGTCTATCTATCTATCTGTCTAATTTCCTATCTCTCTATCTCTTCATCTACCTGTTCTATCTGTCAATCTATTTATCTACCTGTTCTATCTGTCTCTCTCTCTCTCTGTCTATCTAACTATCTACCTGTTCTATCTGTCCCTCTCTCTCTCTGTCTATCTATCTATCTATCTATCTATCTATCCATCCAATTAGACATCAATTTAACCATCCACAGTCTGCCTGCCTGTCTATCTATCTATCTGAGTATCAACCTATATATCTGTTAACAATCTTCATTGATTGTACGTACGTTTTTTTTCACTTTTAGGTTTAATCCTTTGTTGCGGTTCTCCTAATAGCCTGTTGTTGGTGAATCTTTGTTTCAAGTCAAAGAAGTTGAAAGCCTCGTTTATTTTGATCATTGAATAGCCTTTCAGTTTCTTGTTAAACGGGCAATTTTCCTGTTCTGTGATCTATAGAGCTTTCTAACTGGACTTTACGGTTAGCCAAGCTTGAATGAGTTGACGCGCGATGCACAAATGCGCCGAGTTATGTCTTTCGGTACTGGGGCATAAAGCAAAAAAGTTGGAATCACGCACAAAATGATTTTTTTCCATCATAACTTAACGCAGCGCTTCTTATTTTTTCTTTGTATATAGTTTTAACTGATTTAATAAAGCAGCGCGAATTTTTCACAGGGAAGTTTTCAGATTCCATCGACCATGTAAATATTTCCGCATCGGACTGAGAAATGACCGAGGTTGCGTCGTTTACAGAGCGTGTTGTAGGAATCATCCAGTGCTGAAGTACTTAGACCCGCTACTTTATAATTCAAACTTTATATTATTCATTGTTTACCATTTTAATTTTATGTATTTAACTTATCGTGGAATGGGAACTGGAACATGCTTAGGTTTACCTACTTCACACGAGTATCAATTGACATTGAAAAGTGAACGCTATGGAGATCTATCAAGTGTATGAAAGTGAAAGTGAAACGATTGAAAAATGCTTCTCAATTCCCAGTGCAAGTGATATCTGGTTGACAATAATGAAAGCTGAATGATTAGAAATGAGTCAACACTAAAAAGGATAGTACGTTGACAAAACTCGAGACATCTGATTGGTTAATGGAATTTAAACGCGAGTTTAAAAAAAGAAGCGCAGCGGTAATCGTAACGGTCGAACATTTCAAATTTTGATACCTGAAAATACATATTTTAAATCTGTTTATCAAAATATTACTTTATAATATTACGAAAGTCAAATTACCAATTATTTAAATTCAAAATTAATTTATTAAATGAAAAGCGTTTTAAAGGATTGAAAGGCAGAAACGAAAAAAATATATTTTCAGGAACTGACCGGAAAAAATCACGCAGCGAATCACTGCCTGCCGCCATTTAGTTCTCAACCGTTGCGCCGAGAGGACGTAACGTGCACGTGCTCCTTACAACGGTAAGTCTCATTTCTGTTTCAACATTTCAAATTCTCAGAACCAATTAACTTTAAATTAACCGTTAGTTAAGTAAGTGACGTCATAACTAGTATCAACCCTATATTTGAATTTGCCCTGCGGCTATGGATAAACTCTGAGCTTGTCTTTTGATCTAAACAAACCCTACCTAGCCTTTTTGATTCTACTCTAGGGGCAAATTCAAACACAAAGCCACGGTTTATTAACTTGTGGCTGATTGACCAGGCCAAATAAAGGCTGACTTTATACATTATTTACATACTATTTCAGATTGCTGATTGACTGGAAAGACAAGCAGTGAAGGGACGTTAGTGACACGGCAGATAATGTCGGCCCGTAAGGAGCTCGGCCGGCAAGTGACACGCCGGTTGAGTTTGATGGCTCGAGTACCGTCGCTGATTCAAAACAAATTGCGCTTTGACTACAACAATGACGCTGATCGTCGCTCGAGTGCACCAAAGAAGACCAGCCTGAAGAAGCCGCGTTCTGTGACGGTGCACGTCACTCTACCGGGGGGTCATCTACAGACAGTAAGAAGTTATTTTTGACTTCTCCATGATATTTGACACGTATTCATATTTTATATACATCATCCGTTTATATATAGATAGTTAGATAGATATCCAATAGACAGATAGACGGATAGGTAGACAGACATACTTTACTAGTATTCAATATCGTTGACCTATTAGCGGCTAAATTTACTTCGCGAACTAATTTTAAAAGAGAGATCGTTGACGAGTTGATGATTGCCGACATGTACAGACCCTTGCATTAACAACTTGTCACTGATAAATATAGAATCTTAAAGTTTATTTATTAAACAAGGTATAGTCGCTGACATGTCGATAACATGACGGACAAATTTGGGAATTAAGTTTTCAAAGGTTTCAGGTTTGTAGTGAGATTGGAGCTCTAATCTAACTGGCCTATTATCGTGTTAAATAATGAGGTTTTTTTACAAGTTTGAAAGTTGAGAATTCGTCCAAATTTCACATGATTGTGAACTTGGTTGTTGAATTGGTTTCAAGTTCTTCATTCAATCTATTAATTTTAAATATAATAAAACTTTATATATACTATTAATGATATAAATAATTTATTATTAATTAACTTTATAATATCAGTTCAAATGGGTAATTCGTATTAAATACAAGTGCCGTGTAATTTTTTTTACAACCTTCCCTATGCAAACAAGACTGGAATTTAAGTATATTCTAATTGTACATGGATTCTGTAAAAGGCTATTTATTAATTAGGAATATGCAGACTTTCGTCGAAACCAGTACGTGTTTTTTGTTCACTGCAACTTTCCTCCAGTTTATACGAAGAATGTTTAATTAGTCACTTCAGCCGTTGAAGTTGTTTCCATGGAATAACAAAAAAGCGGTTCCTCGTCTGGCTGCTGAAACAAGTCCCGCAGCTTTCGCTTGTTTGCACCGGGGGTTTCTGATGTAAAAATGAATCACATATTCCAAGATTGAAGCGACAGCAAACCGTCTTGTAAACTTACTTGATTTACTGATGACAAACAGTTGATTGTAAATGTCGATTCTTAATCAAAATAGCAATCATGAGATAATTATTTAAGTTACTATTTTTTACGGTAAATTACGGTATTTAAATATATAACATAAAAAACTATTTCACATATTATGTAACAAAATGAGCTTAACAATAGTAAATATATTAAGTCTGGAATGGTATATTTCGTATTTCGTAATAATAATGAGATTAATATTGATAATAAAGTATAATTAACTAGTTACAATGAAGATTATTGTCTTGGACTTCATACTTTTTAGATTCAACTTAACCTGATATTCTTATCGTGTGTTAATCAAAGTTTACTATTTCATTGATGACAAGTCGCTACATGAATCTAGGTAATGATTATAATCTTGATAATCTAATAGTATTATTACAATTATTTTTAAATAAGTGGTATTAAGTGTACTCTTGTCTGGGAGTTCCTGTTCAGCAGTTAAAGTTGATGGTTGAAAACTTCCACATTCTTTTATTCGGGGACAACATACTTAAAACTGTTCTATTTCACACACGCACACACACGAAATATCCACTCCGAAGGAAAAGAAAGCGCGGACCACTAAGAAAAAAAATCAGTTTAATTTTACAGAAAATAACAAAATTACCGGACATTTTCTCACAGCTTTCTTTTCGTTTTTGGACTGTATTATTCGTGTCCATTTTTCCTAGCGGGTCGCCACAAGATTTCGTGAGAAAACATTGTATTTGCTCGGTTGAAACCCAACACCCGCAGGCTGTTTACCCCGGTAAGAATTGCACCATTTGGAAGAGGACTGCCTTTTAAACACAATGATTGATTTATTGCCGAGGAAACCTGAGAAACAACAATTTTCCCAATGATTGGCCTGAAAACTTTCATTTTGCCAAAAACCCGAGACAAAAACGTATTGACCAACAGTTGAGCCGTATGGCAAATTTTAATTTGATGGCTTCTTCGATTTCCGGTTCGCACAAGTGAAAGTTGGAACCGTTTTCGATCGATCAATGGCGCAGACGTAACTGACGGTGCTCAAAATGGCGGCCGTATATAGTTTACAGTTTGGGTGCAACAGCTTCAGCTAATAATCTTGGATCTTTTGAAACCCTATTGTAATTATACTGGTCAAGGATTGATTTTTTAAAAAATAATTTTGATTTAATCAAGTTTTACTTAATTTTTATTTAACTCGGTTTTAATTATTTTTTTAATAAATATTAAAAGCAATATTGCTATTGTAAAGATTCTACTTGACGAAATGTTTCAACAGTTCATTTACTTAATTAGGTATATGTTATTTAAGGAACAGTATCAATGTGTATTTTCTTAAATTAAAGTAGGATTCACGTACTTTACTACCGAACAATAGTGAATTTTAGTTTAAAAATGAAGAGGAAAGTTTAATGGAGTGTGAAAAAGTCGATTTGAAGTGATTGCTGTGGGCCGTGTATCACTGGCTATCGACCTGGTGTTAATGGCCGGCTATTAATAACAATAAACGACCAGTTTTCAAGTCAGGTGGTGACTGTTGAAAAGATGATTACGAGCCGTTTTTTTTCTTCTTTCAATACCTCAAGAAAATGTCCAGAATTTTTACCCATAGATAGATAGATATAGATAGACAGATGGATAGATAGAGATAGGTAGTTAGGTATAGATATATAGGTAGATGGATAGATAAATAGTTAGACAGATAGCTAGGTGGGTAGTAGACAAGATGGATGTGGATAGACGGATTGACGGGGTCGATAGATGGTAGATGGATAGAGGAAGTCTATACAAGTGTTGATTAGCTAGATAAATGGGTAGTTAGATAGGTGACAGGATGGATGGATGGATAGACAGATAGTCGCGTGATTAGGTAAGAAAGATTGAAGTTGACGGAGCAGACAAATATAGATAGCTGGATATAGATAGTTAAATAGTTAGGTAGACCGGCATAAGTAGATATAGAAATATAAGTACATCCAGTATATATAAAGGGTGTGCATCCATCGATAGTTGAACAGATAGATAGAGGATATATCGGTGGATAGAGATGAATTCTGTTTCCCTAAACTTAATTAATGTTGAAAGTAATTCTTTTTGTTTTGGGTTCAAATAGATTACAGGGTCCGAAAAGGCGACAATTGGCCAATTACTGGAACCCATAGCAGCCAAATTGAATTCCGCCTCCTTCCGGCTGCGGATGCGGGACACTTCCGCTCTGGTGTGGCTCCAAGCAGAAGCGTACCTACTCGACGGGGAACACGTGGCTCTGGAACCTGCAAACAGATGGCGCTCCAGTATAACCCTAAACTATTTAACTACTTATATTCAATTCAGTGCAAGGGTATTCAATTACTGTTATTAGTTTAAGTATATTACACTGTTAGTTAATGAAGTTGAAATATCTCGTTTCTGAAATTTAGAGCCCCGCACTGACAAACTTGACCTACAGTCAAACTAAACAGTCGACTAAAGTCTATTGTATTACCAAAATACTTGTTAATGGAATTACGAAAAAACACTTTTATTTAACTCACCTTAAATTTAAATAATTTAAATACTATTAGCAATCACAAAATATAGTCAAATTGTGCGTCATAATAAATATTGTAAGGATCAAATGAGACAGAATCAGAATATTTGTAAATTTAATCAATGATTTTTTTTCCCCTCACAAGGTGACGATATGCGTTTCAGTTTAACGGAAGAGCTGCTACGGACACAGCGCGAACTGGCGCGGGATTTGAAAACGTTAAACTCTGTTTACGTTGGACCGCTGCTGAAGCTGTCGGTCATCACCGAAGAAGAGGCTCGTCGCTTGACCGAAGGTGTCGGATGCTTCCTGACCGCAGAGGAGTCCGTGGCGAGGCAGCTGGAACACGTTCTGGGCCAGTGGAATTCTACAAAGTCCTTAATTGGTACGTTTGCCTTTTTTTCTAAAAAAAAACAGCAAAGAATCATATTTTATTAAATATTTTTCTTAATAATAAAAATTAGGTGAAGTATTTTCTGAGGAATTCTGGAACACGTGTGACGAATACCTGAAATTCTTGACCGGAGCTATTACGTAATGCTGAAATTTTTTCACATTATTTACGTTGACCTAAAAAACTATAATTTGGAAAAAAATAATAAAATGAAATAAAATAATAATGGGCTGCGGTTAATTGATCAGATTGCTGCGCGCAAAGGAAGCCACGGACGAGGATTTTGTCGAGATATGCAAACTGAGACGGGGAGCGGCTTACCACACTGTCGGATCTCTCCTCCACTTGCCGGTACGCTAACTAATTGATATTCTCCCTTTTAATCTAATTCCGTTTAATTTAATTTTCATATCAAATCAATAGCTGGAAGAATAAGTAGTTATAAGACGTCTGACTATATCACATATAAGGATTATATGATGACAAAGTTATGGTAACACAGGGAAAGGGTGACGATTTATAACCGAATTACGAATTAGTTAGCTTGTAAGAAATTTGTATTTTGTACTGTAGTTAAGAGATTGAAGAATAAGTAATTATAAGACGTCTGACTGCATTGTATGTCAGGATTTTAGGACTAGAAAGTCACGATACACATGGAATGGGTGATGAATTATAATTGAATTACGAGTTAGAACTCGTAATGTATTTGTGTTTTGTGTTGTAGTAAAGGGCTTGAAGAACAAGAAGTTTTAAGACGTCTGACTGCATTGTAAATAGGGATTTTAGACAAAGTTATGGTTGCACATGAGACGGGTGATGATTATAACTGAATTACGAATTAGTTAACTTAAACTTTGTATTTGTAAGTAAGGAATGACAGATATTTAGTTTAAAAACATAAAGTTGGTTATAAAAACGGTAAAAGTTGCGTTCGTTTTGTTGAGAAAACACGCGCTGCTGTGACTTGCCTCATTAAGGAAACTTGCTCCTGTCTAATCTGGAGCCCGCGTGTGAAAAGTGTGTCGACCCTTTGCCGGACCTGGTTGACTTTCTATTACTGAAACGTCAATTTTTCGTTGGCTCTTTCTGCTTCACAAAACGAAAGTAAAAACCTGTCGGATTTGGGTAATAACCGAGGGTTTACGTAACTCGGCTACAGTAATCTTGTAAAGGTTATTTGAATTATAGAATAGCTGTTTAACGTCTCTGATTAGGCAAAACATCGTACAGTCGAAATGATTGTCAATGATTCGTTATTGATGAATCACATTTAAGTGTATTTCATTTTGAGATTTGTAGATTTAAATGTTAATAGAAATGTAATCTTTAAGGTTATATCCATTGCGTAATGTAACCTGTTAATTATAGATCCTGTTGTCTCCAACACAACAATGTTTGATAGCTGAACCTATCAATGTATCCATCTCTGTATTTGCAAATAGGAAAAACATGTGACAGAAGGTGTGAATAGATGTAGAAGTGATAATGTCATAGAAACAGACGTGTTAAATTGGAATTTGCTTTAAAGGCTTGAATGTCAATGTTGACTAGCTAATGAAGTCAATGGATTAGGTAAACGTTAGTAAGAATTGTAATAGGATCTTCTATTGGTACAGTGTTTGATGTTTTGATCGTTGTATCTATCTATCTATCTATCTATCAATCTATCTATCTAAAAAATAATCATATAATCAATGAACGTGGCATTAAAGTTTAGCTGAATTAGTTCTATTTAGACTTTAACGTTGTTGACTTGATCAAGACACAATGC